>JAADVQ010000114.1:0-29567 GCA_023335835.1 Elongisporangium senticosum | reverse complement strand
GATCTCGGACATCACGATCAACGGCCTGTCTGGCACGTGCACCAACAAGTACGACATCGTGGCCAACTCGGCCGTGGTCTCGGACTGGACGTTCAGCAGTATCACGGCCACGGCCACTAGCACTGGCTCGTGCTCGGGCCAACCCAGCGGCGTGACCTGTTCGTAATTTCTTGTTTGTTACACTTTGGGACTATCAATAGTACACCTCACAATATATAAACATGACCCCATTCATTTGCTTGTGGAGTCGCCTTGTTCAGTGCAATGAATAACTGAATCCTCCACAAATTATTCAGACACGCCGTCGCCAGAGACTTCCGGGTTCCTTTCGGACAGGTTGACAAGCAGGCCACCCCAAAGCTAACAGCACATGAAGCAGCAAGCGTGAGTTACAGCCGACAGGGTTTAGCCTCTCAACAGTTGATTAGCAGACCTGAGTGCCGAAGGTTGTATTGCCAAAGATTACATGTTGACATCAGGAGAAAGCGCTTGTAAACTTCAAGGTGGCTAACATATACTGTACTTCCGTTTACTGCTCTTCCTGTCAATCCGTCGAGGTTACTGTGCTGGTACAATGAACCAGTTCAGTGCATCTCTCCAGCGACATTTCGCTCCTTTGTGAAGCGGACACACGCACGTGGAGCGTTCTCAGTTCTCACAGACCAGCTGCGAGTGTATTGATTGGTCGCTTCACCATAGCATTGCAAATCGCCCAGGAGTTGAGACGATGCGCCACAGACATGCAGCTCTTGGATGCTGAGAAATGTATCAAACTTGGTGTTGCATTTATCTATAGGTGCTGTAGTGAACGAGCTCTAAGCCAGGCAAGAGATCGTGCTGGGTTCGCCCACGCACGAGCCGAGCGCGGTGGCGTTCACGTTCACATTCTTGAACGTCCAGTTGGACACCACATCGGGGTTCACCAGGATGTCGTACTTGTTCGTGGCCGTGCCGGTGAGTCCGTCGATGGTGATGTTGGTGATGGTCACCAGACTGTTGACGAGACCAGAGTATCCGCCGGCGGTCTTGTTGTAGTCCGAGTGGAGCACGATGGCGTTCGTGACATTCGTGAGCACGTTGTCCTTGTACACGACGTTGGAGACCTGGCCGTACAGGTCGATGATGGTCTTGATGCGGATGCCGTTGGTGTTGTTGATGATTTTGTTGTTGTTGACCGTGAGCCCGTTCACGATGTCCTTGTAGTTCAGTTCAGTGCCTCCAAGCGAGCCGATGGAGATGCCGTGGCCTCCGGAGCACGTGTTGTGCGAAAAGACCGTGTTGTTACTGGATTGCATGGCCAGGCAATCGTCCTGGTTGTAGATCTTGTTGGCCGTGATGGTGATGCCGTTGTTGTAGCTCAAGTCAAAGCCATCAGTGTTCTTGGCCATCGGGGTGGTGTCGTCACCGGCGCTGGAGTCAATGGTCAAGCCAGTGATGACAGTCTGGTTGGAGCTCTGGATGGAGAACGTGCGGAACGGCATGTTCTTGATGGTGAAGTCCGACAGCTTGGAGTTGTTCACGCCGATGAGGCGGAAGAACACGGGGCGCGTGACCGACTGGCCGTAGGGCCAGTACCACGATCCATTGCCGTCAAGCGTGCCGGGGCCGTTGACCTTGAGGTTGTTACCAGTGAGTAGAATGAGAGGGCCGGCCCAAAGCTATAGCAAAAAGCAGTACAAGGTCAGTTTCTCGGTATAAATAGCGCTCGCTGGGTATATCATCTTCTTACCGAAGTGCCGAAGGTCGTGGTTCCCGTGAACGAGATGTGAGCGCCGTCCGTGACGTTAGTCAGGTCCAGCTGCACGCCGGCGGGCACCGACAGCGACTTGATGTTGAGCTTGTTGCAGGCGCTCACATCCGTGCCGTTCTCGTACGTGCCCGAGAGCGTGCACGTGACCGAGCTGCCACTCTTGGAGGTTGTGAGCGTGGCCGAGTAGGACGAGGCCAGGAGCGAGAGCGCGAGTGCGGCGAGGCTGAAGATCTTCATTGCTGTGGACTGGGCGAAGCGAAAGCGAAAGTGAACGACGAGATTAAAACGCTTGCGCTTTTACGGGTGAGTTGGGACAAATCTCGTAGGATGAGCCAGGGCGTGTGTCACGAGGTACTTGTCACGAGGTACTGCGCACGAGAACAGCCAGCCACAACTCACAGTTGCACGCTTCAAAACACACAGCAATCGCAATGAGGCGACACAGGGCTTTTGGCTGCATGGTTTGGAGACCGTCGCCCTTGGGAGCCGATGTAATGCCCACAAGAGCATACTGTGGGCCATTTGGCTTCTGGCTATTTGATCTTATCAGAGACCGACCATGGACAGACCGAGCCACTCTTCCGCAAGAACCAGCTGCAAATCTACTGTGAGACCAAGGAGGCCGAGAGTCGCATGGACTAAGGACGCAGTGCCCATGTGTCTCTGCACTTGTTTGGGAGCTCTGCCCCACGGAGCAACTTTGAAAATCCTGCTGCAGCTTCAATGCTGCTGGGACGAGGTCAAGAATGCCTTGTCCATTCCCCAGAACCAGCCGCTCTATCTCTCCGTGGCTCTGGTGCTGTCGCTTCAACGAGAGAGAGCAGAGACGGGTGAGACAGCTCACCTTGGACGGTTTATACCCCGATGTCGTTTGCACCGGCAAGAATTGACATGCAAATCATCAAAGGCCGCTCTCATGGGATCTCTGAGTCAGGGCTCTCGGCAGCCCGTGACGTATCCCCCCGGTATTGAGAGTGCAAAAACAGAGAGAAAGCATCGGACTCAGCATCAACAGAGCGTCTGGCCATCAACCATGGACTGGTGGTGATGGAGTCTGTCTATACTGTAGCGACCTTTCAATGCCGACTCTTGATTCGAGGGCACTGGATTAATATGCAGCTACGGTCCATTTGTGAGCAACCAGCGCTTGTCTAGTCTTCCTGTTTAATCTCCGCACGCGGTATTAACCTGAAACGGAACAGTATGCATGAGCCAAAGAACGAAGTTGCGGCGCTTTTTGAGGCAGAAACGGGCGAAGCCAGTTTTTCACTGAAGACACGGGGCTTGGGGAGAGTCTGCACTCAAAGCTGCAGAAGATGCAGTACTGGACTGATAGCAGAGTCAATGGTTATGGTGGTTGGCACCCGTTGTCTCAACTCTATCAGCCAGGGCAGCTCCACTCCGATGTGACATCCGTTGGGATCTGGGCACCAGCTCACACGCCAGCCTGCCAAAGCGCTGCCAATGGGGCCCGCTCCCAGTATCTGCAAATCACTGAGGATCTTTTTAGCGTCATGCTGCATCCTCTTCAACAATCCGAACGCTCAGGGTTCCTTGCCCAAACTCATTGGGTGAGTGGACTGCATTAGCAGACGCAATAACTTTGTGGTTTCTTGACAAGAACGACAAGGCATGATCTATTTATCATCATCGCAGTAATTTATCAACAAACTGAGTCACGAGTACAAAGCTTGCTTACAAGCACGCGACGGAGCTGGGCTCACCCACGCACGAGCCAAGGTTGGTCGCGGTCACGTTCACATCCAGGAACTCCCAGTTGGACACGACGTCGGGGTTCACGAGCACATCGTACAGGTTGGTGGCTGTGCCAGTGAGACCACTGATGGTGATGTCCTTGATGGTCACCAGGCTGTTGGGGATGCCGGCGTATCCGCCGGCGGTCTTGTTGTAGTCCGAGTGGACCACGATGGCGTTCTTGACGTTCGTGAGCTCGTTGTCCATGTACAGCACGTTGGAGACCTGGCCTTGGAGCTCGATGATGGTCTTGATGCGGATACCGTTGTCACTGTTGATGATCTTGTTGTTGTGAACCAAGAGACCTTCCACAATGTCCGTGTAGTCAAGCGCAGCACCGCCGAGCGAGCCGATGGAGATGCCGTGGCCACCCGAGCAAGTGTTGTACGCAAACACCGTATTGTTGCTGGACTGCATGGCCAGGCAATCGTCCTGGTTGTGAATAGTGTTGCCCGTGATGGTCACGCCGTTGTTGTAGCTCAAGTCAAAGCCATCGGTGTTCTTGGCCTTTGGGGTGTTGCTGTCACCGGCGCTGGAGTCGATGGTCAGGCCCGTGAGAACAGTTTGGTTGGAGCTCTGGATGGAGAACGTGCGGAACGGCATGTTCTTGACGGTGAAGCCAGAGAGAACTGAGTTGGCCACGCTCTTCAGACGGAAGAACACGGGACGTGTGACCTTCTGGCCCTGATCCCAGTACCACGCGCCCTGGCCATCGAGCGTTCCGTTGTTGCCAGAGACTGAGAGGTTGTTGCCTGTGAGGAGAATGAGGGGGCCGCTCCAGAGCTGCAGGCAGTCAATAGAAAATAGCATCAGTATAAATAGCGATCTCTCAATGTGAGTCTCCGTCTCGCACCTGAGTTCCGAAGGTCGTGGTTCCCGTGAACGTGATCTGGGCACCGTCCGCGACGTTGGTCAGGTCCAACTGCACGCCGGCAGGCACAGACAGCGACGAGATGTCGAGGTAGTTGCAGGCGCTCACGTCCGTGCCATTCTCGTACGTACCCGAGAGCGTGCAGGAGACCGAGGAGTCGGCTTCTTGGACGGTCGTGAGCTCGGCCGAGTAGGAGGAAGCGAGAAGCGAGACGACGAGCGCGGCGAAGCTGAAGATTTTCATGTTGGAGTCGTGTTTGGTGCTTGGAGCGGAATTGGAAGTGGGGAGGACAATAGCAGCGAAACTCTCCAGGCGTTGGGACAGAACGTTGAGCCGATCCACATCGCCTTGGCACGCATCGCTGAGCCGATCCCCATTCGTTGTCGTCGCATTGTGAGATGGGACAGTGGGTCTTGTGAACGACCGACAAATTGTTGATGCTCCTTTGGTATCTAGTGTGGTGCACACTAGATAGTGACAATACGATGACACGCTTTCAATGACGAGAATAGAATAGTGGTATCTCTTACCCGAAATATGCTTTTTAAATTTCCCATTGCAACAACTGACTGAGGAACTGATCGCAGGTGAGGGAGTTGGGTTCGCCCGAGCACGAGCCCAGAGAGGTCGCACTCACGTCGATATTCGAGAAACTCCAGTCCGAGACCACGTCTGAGTTGACCACGATGTCCCACTTGTTGGTGGCCGTGCCCGTGAGGCCCTTGATGGTGATGTGGTTGATCGGCACCACGTTCAGCATCCTAAACTCCAACAACACGGTCGTATCGGGGCTGACACTGGACGCCAGCACTGGCGGTGGGCTGGCCAAGAACACGGACGGCTTCGACCTGAGCCAGAAAACGGAGTCACGATCAAGAACTGCAAAGTGCACAGCCAGGACGACTGCCTGGCCATGCAGTCCAGCTACAACACCGTCTTCTCCAGCAACACGTGCACTGATGGCCACGGTATCTCCATCGGATCACTCGGTGGCGCTGCTGCCGAGTACACGACCACAGTCTCAGGCTTGCTGGTCAAGAACAACAAGATCATCAACAACGACAACGGCATCCGCATCAAGACCAACATCGGCATGCAGGGCCTCGTCACGAACGCTGTCTACACAAACAACGTGCTGACCAACGTCAAGAACACTATCGTGATCCACTCGGACTACAAGAAGAGCAAGGGCGGGTACTCCGGCCTGCCCAACAGCATGGAGTTTCGAGCCCAACATGGGCGGTTTGTATGGCTTTCAAAACGTCCATGAGCGGATCTCTCCTTCGAGTCCGTTCGCCAGGATTAATATCCAGCGTCAAGCATCCAGGAGCCATGAAGGCTCTTATCAGTGATGAGTTATCACGAGCGCTTCTTCTCGGCGTCTTGTTAGTTGTTGTCCCAGCTGTTCATTCCTCAATCTTCATCTGACTGATCCATTCGCCTCCACATGAAGATTTTCAGCATTGCAGCGCTCGTTGTCGCTCTTCTCGCCTCTTCGTACTCGGCTGAGCTCACGACCGTCCAGAATGCCGACTCTTCAGTCTCGTGCACGCTCTCGGGACCTTATGAGAATGCCACCAACGTGACCTCCTGCAGCACGCTCGAGATCTCCTCGCTAACGGTGCCTGCCGGACAGACGCTGGACCTGCGAAAGGTCAAGACCGGTGCCAAGATCACGTTCACTGGCAATATAACCTTGGGCATTCTGGACTGTCTATCTACTGCTGAAAACTATGTCGTTGAACTCACACTTACTGCACTGATAGCTTTGGGATGGCCCGCTCGTCTACCTGTCCGGAAAGAACCCGGACGTTTCAGGCGATGGCGTCTTGGACGGCCTGGGCGCCTGGTACTGGGCCAAAACGTCACGCGTCCAGTGTTCTTCCGGATGTGGAAGGAAATCAACTCGACGGTCTCGAGCTCAACCTCCTCAACACGCCATACTTTAGAGCACACCAGCTTCAAGATCCCAATCCTTCGTGAGCCAGTGCAGTTCGACTGACTCTACTGGGACATTTCGTGGTGAAACGCACACGCGAGGGAGTTTTGCGTCACTGATATCTTCTCACTTCTCAAAGACCATCTGAACTGATTAATCTCTTCCTGCGATTTGATTGGAGCGATTACGCCAATCGCCAATCGTTCATGAACTGCTGCGATGACGCCAGCACTCCCAATCTGACCTCAGAAAAGCAGCTCTCAGATGAGCAAGGCCACACGTCAATGAGACGATCACTGAGAAATGTGTCGAGCGTGTTGAGTCGATCTGCTACTCTATGTTCGCGTTTACTGCACGACGTTGTTCCTTCTCAGAGCGGTGAATATTGGAGCGGTCAAATAACGCGCAAGTGATGGAGCTGAACTCTCAGGAGGAGGATTCGATGCTGTGGGCCGTAGCGATCACTCGCACAACAATTCCTGAAATCCCTGGCTTGGGGAAGTCCCTGGCCGTTCGGACTCACTCTTCACTTGCAAATCAGCGCCGCCATTGACAGGCGAAGATGATAAGGAGGTCGAACTTTGATCGCCACTCACATCCAGTGAAGGCTTTTCCTTGGGCAGTTGCTTCAAGGAGCCACGCTTTTCGTCCTTGACCTTGAGGCGCATGTTCCTGCAGCAAGTGAGAGAGCTATTCCAGCGACTGGATGCGCGGGAATTTCGAATTTAGTCATCAATGATCGACATGGACTTGGACATATTGCCGTGCTCAATTGAGCCATGGTGCTGTGACCAGCTAGTTGTTCAACAGGATCGAGTTGAGATTTTTGGCTTGTATGGCTGCTTCACTAGCTGTCCAGACACCAGCCGTAGAGTCAATAACAGCACTACCAAGCGAATCAATAGCAAAGGATGTGGAGCCTGCGACAGGGTGAGTTGTTGATGGTGGAACTCGAGAGACCACTTTGCTAAACGAGGGTTCTGGCCTTGAGCTCAGCACCAGGTACCTTGGTCGTCCAACGTACGTACAGTTGCATTGCCTTAGACCGTCAAGACGGAGGCAGTGAGTCCAAACGAGTGGATCATTCCAGATATCCACAAACGAAAACAACCACATCATTGGCGGCCCTTGGCATTAATAGCGGCTACCAGTCCCTGTCTGGCTTTATATTCAGACTATTTTGCAATATAAAACAGTCCGTGAGGATGTTTCAGTTTCCGACAGGCGGTTAGAATCGACGAAGGCCAGCTATTTATAGAGATCAGAGGCCACGGGCACGGCCCGGAGTAAGAGCAGCTCATTCTGAAATTCACCTTCAGGAAGAACAAGCGACTAAGCAACCAACTCCAGTACCTTCATTCCCAAGATTATGGTATCAGTTCCCGTCGAGATCGGCTCGCTTTCATTGGGCCCACGCACGCGACGGAACTCTCTGAATTTGGTTACGTGCACATTCGAGCAGTAACCAATGATTTGGCAACAGTCCAAGTCGTTGGATCTGATGTGGAAGAGGATATCGTCTTCGACATCGCTCTGTTGAAGCTGCGCTTACACACTGTCAACCCAGCCGAGGCCCAACTTGGCCAGGATCGAACGTAGGACACCCAGTCGCCTTCGTTCACCCGCGCACCAGACAGTGGTTGTACGACGTTGTCAGCGGATACATAGGGCCATACCTTGATATTCCCCACCACTAATGAACGGTCGGCCTTGTCGAAGAACCAACGCGTCTCGTCAAGGTCGATCATCTGAACTATCCCCTCCAAGTCGGCGAAGGTACGAACGCCATGGCGCTCATGGTTTTGGAGCTCATAGCCCAACAGCACGCCATCTGCGCTGCCTGCAAGAAGCGTCGAAGTGCTCTTCCTCCATCTGTCACCGCCTTGCTGGACCCACCATTTGATCCAACGCAAGTTGATCCACTCCTGCGACCCCATGACCTCCAGCTGGTCCACGTACGCCGTCAACATCTGATCGATCTCGGCCTGCAGTCGTCGAAAAAGCATGCTGGTAGTTTCTATGACGACCCGTTGTGTAGGGAAAGCAGCGTACTCCCGCCGGACCATCTGGCTCCCACAGCCTGGCCAACGACCAACGCAACAATCCAGCCTCCACGGACGCACACAACATCGACGATATTCGCCAGCAATATCGTGCGCTCGGAAAAACGCCGTCGATTGCCACCATCTAGCTCGAATTTTTATTCTAGCTCAAGCTCCGATCAGGAATCAGACGGTTACGATGCGACACAATCCGTACCAACCAATCGATCCCGTCTGCCTCGTGCCTCGCGATCCGACTTTCAACCTTCGGCCACCCAGACGACAGTTCACGAGTTGGTCGTGCACAGGTCTCTACTGGACGAAGGTATGGACCCACAAACGCTCCTCGAGCTAACCCAGCAGTCTCGTGTAGCAGCGCAGTTACTTGCTACACCCTCTGTGCTCCGCGGCCTATACGAGTTCGGTTTCAGTGATCGAGGTCTGACTCTGATGCATTGCAAGAAAGCAAGATCCGCCGACAAACTGGCAGTCGAGCGAAAGCCGTGAACATGACCGAATTCTCAGAGAAGAATCAGTTACGCCCAGCGCTCGCGCCGAGCTGTCGAGCTGAAGTCAGTGACGCTCTCCGAACTCTTAGGAACTTTGCTCGCCACTTCTACAAAGAGACCACAAACGAGCTCATTGAAACGGCGTTGACCTTTTGTAACGGGGCGTATCCCCGTTGCATTATCAGGTGCATTGGTTGCGCCTTTAAATTTGTAGGTAGGGTTTTATCACGGTTTTACATAAGTAGGTAGGGTTTTACACATACGCCAGGCACAGACGGCGTATGTCACGTGTCACTCGCTGATTGGATGAAATTTGGAACGCAGCCCAATTTTCAACCAATCAGGTCAGAGCTTTGTATTTGAAAGATAAATAAAAATCAGAGTTGAATTTACCCGCTTCCTCAGAGTCGCTTACGTGTAAGCGAGTAACGGCGCACCTGGCCCGTTACACCTTTGTGAATGGGTACACTTCTGTGGCCGACACGGACGCAGAAGCTTGGAACCATATATCCTTCTGGGTGGGCGAAAAGTTCGGCAAGTATCGCAGGCTTCTCCTGTGTGGCAAGCTGTCGGCAGCCAGACGCGTCCGAAAAGAGTTTACGCGATTTGGTGATGACCTTGCTGAGCTTAATGATTTACGCCGTGTTGTGCGCGTCGACGGAACACCAAGCTTCAATGCACGCCATAGGCCAAGTCATGATAACAGTCGGCGCAATGATCATGCGAAACGCACGCCCACGTAGCCGGTGCCGGCAGCGGTACTCGCGGCTCTGTCCAAACAGGGCGGGAAGGTGCTGTGCATGAAGTTCTTGCCGGTGTCTGGATGCTCGGGTAGTGGACGCGGCGACTGCTTCGACCCGAACCGGGCTCACTTTGTACCCAACAGCCGACACCAACATACGCATCATTAACGATTATTCACATCCGGACAACGCGTTTGTGAACGACTATACAGTACCGGATAGCTTTTCAGCGATCATATACAATCCACCAGCGGACATCGCTCGGCGCATCCACGGTCTATGACAGCAGTTCCCTGCGAAACGAAATTTTCTCATGCTCGGAGACGTCTCCGGCGCCTTTCAGCATGTGCCCGTTCATGCAGCAGCCGTCCACATGTTCACCTTCCAGTTCGATGAGTACGTCGTCATCGACCTGGCATGTGGCTTCGCCTAGTGCGGATTACCTGCGTTCTACGCTCTCGCCGGCGCCATCATCAACAGTTCCTATGCAACAAGTCGCCCCATGACGACGACACCGCTCGACAACTCCAATTCAACGACAGCGTATGGTGCGACGACAATACCTGTGTTGAACTCGACACCCGAAGTCGCTGTCACGATGCTGACATTCCGCTAAGTCGCGCCATGCTCACAACACTCGGTCCATTCGCCAGCAACGAGCGTAAATTCAGCAGACGGAGAGAAACTGGCAAAGCCATAGGGCTCCTCTGGAACACGGCCGACGGTGAAGTGTCCATTCCAGCTGACAAGATTGAGAATGCGCGCGCGCGCATCGCGGCCGTGCTCACAAGTCATCTTGCTACAAATAGTGATTTCTGCAAGCTCCTGGGCGTCCTTCGTCATGTCGTCTCGTGCCTTTTATCTGGGGGTGCAGACTATTGCAAACCGCATTGTCGCAGGGCGACGGCGTGTCCCAGATGACGTCGTCGACAATTTCCACTCGTTCAACGCAATATTTGTTCGCGAATCACGATTCAACGGCATCCCAGTGGCCCAATTTTCCGGTATTGAGTCTCCCTCAGTACACGTGTACATGGACGCGTCCGATGCGGGTCTCTAAGGCCTCGAGCCGAGCACCCACGAGTTCATTCGCTATCGTTGTTCGTCAGTCGAAGCCGTGACAGCCAAAGATGTGAACCACGCATATTCCATCAATGTGCGAGAGCTACAAAGCGCCGTCCTTGCTGCTCTTCACTGGGGTCCCAGCTGGTCAATCGCGACCAACAAGGCGCACCGTTGTGCGGCTCCACATCGACAATATCAATGCGGTTGCGTGAGCAAATCATCGCGCCAGCTGCCACCCGGTAGCACAAGTGTTTCTCCGGCCGTTGTCGCTGGCCGAGTTTCAATACCGTCTCGTTTTGACCACGGAGCGTTTTGCTGGAGAGCTCAACATAATTGCTGATGCTGGCTTGAGAGCTTGGGATCCTGCCTATCCTCTTTACTCCGTTTGGGCTAATATGTGCGCTGGGTGGACACAGGTCGTCGTTCATCCGCCGTTCGACAATCTCTCTGGCGTGTGTGCGTCATGCTGTACAGCCACGCCCTGGCAGAGTCTACCAATGTCAAGTAAAGCTCACACTGGATCCAATGGTGCCAATTCACGAAGTGGATGAGATGGTCCTGATCCCTTAATTGCTCAGATCGGTCGTCCTCACGCTGACTCGGATACTTCGTCATCTATCTAAGGAAAAACGGGTGGAACAGCGCCCTTCATGGTAATCAGTACTCGACGATCGAGCTCAAGCTGGCAAGCATCCTGTGGTATCAGTGACGTTTCCTCGGAGTTGGCGTCGAGAGAGGGCCGCGCTTACACATTTTACTATGCGGTATCAAACGGCTGTCGGAACCCACGCACAAGAAGCAGACAGTCACGCCTGCGTTCCTACGTCGGCTTCGACACGCTCTCGATTTAAGCGATCCTCGCCAACGTGTACTTTGGGACAGCGTGCTCATCGGGTTCGTTTTCTCGCTGCGCCGATTCGAGTACCTCGTAATCGGCCGAAAGCGCACGGTCTACTGTCTGAAGGCCATGAACATTTTCTGGAACGTTTTCTTGTCGAACACCAAGGGGAAGAGAGTCCGCGAGGAGCTAGCGACGGCGGTGACGATTGGCCTTGAGAGCGCGAAAAATGACCAGTATGGGCGAGGCGCATGGCGTACAATGCATGCATCAGGAAACCCCCTGCTGTGTCCAGTCAAAAGCCCTCAAGCACATAGTGGAAGAAACGAAGGTCCTCAGCACGATGGAAACCAGCAGTGAATATGTATGTGTTGACCTCAGCTCCACTGAGATGGACAACGCTCTCAAGACTACCGCGAAAGTCTCTGGTGTGCCTAAATCAAACTATGCAACACATTCGATCAGGATCGGCGGGGCGACAGCACTGCTTAACGACAGAGTGGATAGCTTGTCCATCAATCTTGTCGGGCGGTGGATGTCGCGGTGTTATGAAGAGTATCTGGTGGAAGCGGCAGCAGCGACCACGGGTATGTCGGCAAGAATGGTATGACTACGAAATCGGCACCTCGTCCGTGTACGCGGGTCAGCATTCACCATCTTGGGGCCGCTCACTACGCCCACAAAGCAAGGTGCCAATACAATTGTGTGCCCATTTCGAGATTCGTCAGCATGAGGAAAGATAAAACGGTCCGTGAGGATGTTTGAGTTTCCGACAGGCGGTTAGAATCGACGAAGACCAGCAATTAATAGAGATCAGAGACCACGGGCACGGCCCGGAGTAGGAGCAGCTCATTCTGAAACTCACCCTCAGGAAGAACACCCGCCTCACCACGCCAACAAGGCAAGGTACCAATACAATTGTTTGCCCCCCCGTGCTTGTCCGTTCATTTGCTCATTTTCAGGGTAGAAAGGAAACGTGTTTCCTTTCAATCTGCTATAACCTCTATGAAATATATAAAATCATGGCCATCTGGCCAAAGGTATCAGCTACTCGCATGACATATAAACCATGAAGTTTGTTCTCCCAGATCACGCGACCGCGGACAGGTGGCACGAAAAAACGACCCTCTTCCGAGGACATTGGCTCAAGTTACTCAGTCTCTCAACAATCGCTGACAACAACAACTATGACACGGCATACGGGCAGACCGCCTGTGACCATGCGCTCAAGTTCTCCGTGTGGGTCATGACGAATCTGGCACAAGTCATCACGGTCGAGCAAATTCTGGCGGCTGCAACCACCTCCGAGCTAGTGTCACTGGTCCGGAAGAAATAAGAAATACAAAGGAGACTATGACTCCAACTTCTTCATCGCGGTATTCGAAACGACCAGCTGCCCTCCTGGCTTGTTTGGCGTGACGCATCTGGCCGCGGGGCCACACTCCCTATCCCTCCACCACCATTGCCTGATGCCAAGGATCCCATGCTTCAGTTGTTACAGCGCAGCGCACACGAGTGCGCAGTGCACACGCATTGATGGCGAGGTCATTGAAGCGAACCATCGCGACTTCTTGGCGGCACTCAAACCAGCGCAGGTGCCGATCGAAGTCATGACCCACGTGAATATTCAAGAGCGACAACAGCATATTGGGGCTAACGCAGCTGCAACCAATTGAGCTGTGCTCTCCCCGCGACTACGACAAGGTCAGGTGCAGGGGTTACCGCAGAGCAATGTCGCGCCGCTCAAGGAGGCGATGACAGGTGTCGGCCAAGACCATACCCAAAGTCAAGCAGCTACATAATCCGCTACAGCGGCCGGCGCAGACTGGTTTGCCCTAGCCAACGCCCGTCGTCGTAAACCGAAGACACCCAAAAATTTCACTGTGAAGGGTGCCGCATCAAACCCCAACCCAGTGACTGGTCCAGTCTCTCTTGGAGGCTTGGTAGACGTTGAGAACACTAAATCTGCAAATATAGCCACTATGACGCTTCTTACAAGCCCATCGCTGGTGAAATCGCCCGAACGTGCGGTGAAACCTACGGCTGTGCCAAAATCCAGCAAATCCCCTCCGTTCAAGGTCGGCGTCTTTTACCAAAAACAACAACAAACCAACACTGACAACTGAGCTGCAAATCGACAAAATCTTGACAGCCTTTCAGGAGGGGCGAGAGCTACCCGCAGATGGCTCGACTGACAAGCAACCAGTGGCACCAAGTGCGAACGCCACCCACAAGGCGCCACAAGGCCTTGAGAGTGCACTAGACAACGCCAAAGAGCAGGCGAAAACGACGGCGCTGAGGTGGAGAACGGCGCAATTCGCGGTCAAGGATGCAGACGCAGCGGTACGCCATGCGGAGCGGTTGCTGGTTACAGCGAACGCAGATACTTCGAACAAAAACGGTCACCATAAACAACGTGTTTGCCGATTTGGCTCTCTTCAAATCGCGGTGAAAAGCCAGCTGCAGCAACTGATCTCTCGATGACCAAGTCTGGGACTCCACGCCAGGCTGTGTAAACCCAGTCTGCCACGATCTCAACAGCCGGAGGTTTGGGGTTGCCACCTCCAGTAAACAGAACTACGTCGGATCTCTTCTAATCGTTGATGATGGTAGACAGTTGATCCTTGAACGATTTGTTGATCCCAATATCTCCAGCTTGGAGATAAGAGGTAAGACCGCCAGGAACCACAAGCATCTCGATGCCTTTCTTGACGAAACGAGCTTTCACAACCTTTGCAATATGAGCTCTCATACTGTCCCAAACAACAGCTTTGCCTGTGGTTGATGTGTCCAGTATTGGTGGGAAAACGAGGTCTAGACAACGCAACAGCAGCTGAGAGTCCATCCACGCGCGCTTCTGGTAGACAACGTAGGAATGACCATGACGTTCAATCACATCATCTTGACGCGCTCCATTCCACATGACAAGAGTCGGCAGCTTTCGGCCGGATGCCGTAGTAGCCAGAACAGCTGTAATCCGCATTGAAGCGAACCCAGTCGACTCCAGCACGACGTGACGAGCGCCGATATTATCAATTGTCTGACGACGTGGGTCTTCAAAATACACAGCTGTTTCATCCATAGGGATGGTGCGGTCCGAGTCGATGCCGTCAATCTTTGACGTGAGATAAGACATGAACGCCACGGCTTTGTCCGTTAGCTGGTCATCCGAAAGGATCGTGAGATTGGTGGTACGGCGCAACGAAAGATCGTAGCGTCGCATGAATCGGTTCAACCATGTGTTTGACGCCACAAAATCAGGATCATTGAGTTCAGAGACAGCCAGCTGTTTGTCCGTGCCGTGTATCCACTCTCTTGTGACTTTCTCTTTCTCGGAGCGCAGAAATACGATTTGATCATAGAGCAGGTCTTCAAGATCGGAAAGGCGTGGCTCGGCACCAGCGCCATTCAGGCGGTTGCAGTAGACGGGGGCATAGTTAATGGAATCCATCTTCTTCCACCAGTAGCAGACTTGTGCGCCTGAGACCTTCCATCCTCGCTCATTGTGAAGCGGCGCGAGTAGGCACTTCGCCGTTCCGTCTGATCCAAGTGATAACTCCCTTTTTCTCGCTCATGGACTTGGCCACGCGTGAGGCAGGCATCTTTGCAGTGGCTGGTGAGTCGAAATGTGAGATTGGAATGCTCAGGAAGGCAGGCGGCCAGCAGATTTGTTGGTGGCTTCTAAATCAGGATATTGTAATTGAGTGGGTACTCTATTCAGACAATATCGGCTGATTGGCCTCAAAGGGCGCTCTTTTGGGTACGGTATTTAATTCAAAGGGGGTGCACTATTCAGCGTTATCCGTTTAGCATCCAAGTAGGCAGCATCATTCCCAAAGCCCTCCGGGCAGAGCAAGGAAGAGGAATAGGCAGCTGTGGAGGTGGAATGCGATCGAATAGCGGCTGTGACAGAGAAGTTAGGCCAACTGGAAGCCGCTCGACCTAAAGCTTTCAAGGTGGTGGCATCCAAGAAAGACTACCTGAATCAAGCGGACAAGAACGCGGCTGGTCGGATGTAGCAATTTAAGCAGGCTACTCAGGGGCGCAAGGCAGCGGATGCAAAGGGAGCCTAAGGTGATGCAGAGCGGACATCAGAGCTAGCGCATGACGTGGACAGCACCCGGGGTGACAAGACCACAGCCAAGGTGCACGAGCGACGTATAACACAAGCCAGGACCAGCGTGCGCGGAGCTCACGCATCCAAATTTCCCTTCCAAGAAAACCTGGACGAGTCTAGCACCCTGGCACGTCCAACGGGCGGGCAGGAGTCAGACCCTTCGCACAATTCGGCTCGATGCCTACCAGACCTCTCACTCAGCCAAATGTTTAAAATCGTCGACGTTACGCCGGTCACGCAATATGAAGACGCAGTGATGGATGCGTCCACAGTCCTGGATATAACCATGAACTTTAAAGACATAGGCGCAGTTTCGCCACCGTATGTGGACCGTCCGCTCCAATGCCCAAAGCTCTTGCTGATAGCCTGGAGCAAGAAGATCCCAACTTCCTGTTGGACGCATGGGAGAGTGCGGAACAACAAAGGCTGGCGACGCGTAACGGCACGGGAGCAAGTGCGAAACAGGAAACGCCAGCACCCCAAAATCTCTGTGACGTGGAGGTCGTCCATCAAGATCGTATCACAGAAGTACGCGATCAACAAGACGCCCAGCGACGTCAGAACGATCATACAGCCACGCTGGCGGCCATTCGACGCCGCAACGCTATGGGCGACAGTGGTGAGACTTGCATTTCCAACGGCGGGGGGGGGCACTGTCAAGGACTCGGCCGAGGCCGCAATCTCCAAGAGCACCCTCCAGCAGGCGCTAATGACCAACGTTATGCAAGCGGTAGAGACACCAGCGCAGGCGGTAACGATGGCTGCAGACCCGACGGCGGGCCTCACCAGTTCCACAGCATTCTCCATTTCCAGCACGGAAGCCGACGTAGAACCTCCTCAGGCGGTAGGATCGCAGGACGACCCAACTACAGCCGGCAGCTCACCCAGCTCCCAGTCGATTGCCTTCGCAGGGGTTGCAGCCACCCCAGCAGCACCACGTTCGCTGGTAGATTGGTTGTGCCAGTTTCAAACACGGATGGTGAACGTACTTGCCAACGGCAACTGTTGCTAGGGAGCCATCCACGTCTCAGCGATCGGCATTGGTGATGCGGAGGAGCTACAATATAAGGGCTCGGTCTCCAAGTTGGTGCAGGAGCTCAAATTGGATGTACTCCATGTCGCGCAATGCCTCGCGACACTGGACGCCGAACACTGGGTTGGCAGGCTGAACCGACTCCTTGAGGTTGGCCACCGCATGCTTCCCTAACGCTAACTGGAAGAAAATGACCACCACGGCCGCTGCAGCTGCCCCCCTCACCGAGCATTTTCAACGGTTGGCCGCCATCGACGTCAAAAACAACGCACCACCGTGTTACTGGGGCGGTTCAACAGAGCTGCAGGCGGCTGCAATCCTGTTGCATAACCCATATACATGCTCAACGTAAGTGATGTCAATATGTTTCACGTCCACTGCTACTCGTCACGGCAAAAAATGGACAGCGCCGGTGTCTGGCATGAGTGCTGCCACGAGGTCGGGCTGACCTTGGATGACTTCGACTTGGTATTGGAAGCGTGCAAGAATCACAGAGTGCTTCCCACATCATAGCTCTACGACAATGGGACGGTGCTCATCACTTCCAGGGCATCCGGTTCGACAAGTACCTCAAGTACTATATAGATGAACCAGCTTTATCATCACCCAAATATGCGGGAACGATTATATCTGGTTTATGCAGAACTCGGAAGGGAGTTCATCGCCCGACAGCTCATCTGAAGGAGGCTCCAGAGCGACAGCGACGATAGCTCCGACTCTACGATGCCCACAGCGCATCCAGCAACCTGCACAAGCGTTATCACCACTCGACCAGTCGTTGAAGATCCCGTATTCGTGAGTCCGCTGCAGCTACAGGGAGACTATAGCACGGCCAGTCCCGCTGTCAAGCGCCTCCTAACACGGTGCAAGAAATCCAACGATGCGATGGTTGCTCACCGGTTTGGAGAGGGAAGGCCACACTACGCTCCCTTTAAAACCGTGAGAACCCTTGCGGACCTCGATATCACGCAACCGAAGGTGTTTCGCAAGCTCATCGGGCGTGGATAGACAGGTCTGTCTTCTCACGCACCCGGTCCCCTCCATACTCCCCACACCGCACCCAGACGGCTAGACACCCTTGGATCTAAACGGGTCGACGCGTTGCTCCTCAGCTGGTGTGCGATGCGCTCGTTCGCTATCAGCTTCTGCTGCTCGCACTCGTGTATGGTGTGCACGAATAGCATGGACGAGTACGCATCGCTCGCGAGCACGCGGTCTCGCGCACACGCTCCCGCAGCAGGTTGGTGCCCACAGTACACGTCCAACTCTTCGTCCTCGTCGTTCGGCTGCCAGTACCACCTTCACGGTCCAGAGCAACACATCCATGCTGCTGCTCTGGCGTCGACCTTGACCGCCACCTTCACGCCAACTTGTGATTGTTCCCCGAGACGGGGGCTGTCGCGAGGAGCACAGCATGTCGATCATGTGGTTCAACGCCACGCTGGCCTTCGACTTGACGTGGTCGGTGCGTGCACGTAGAGCTCGCAGCGAGCGCGCATGGTCTTCCTGCGAGCGTAGCTTCTTTTCTTAATGGCTATTTGATTAATTTTGTATTGTGCCTTTCTGTCTTTTTGCGGTCTCAATCGGACTCTTTCATAGGATTTCAGAACTCTGATGTCAGGGGTCAATCAAAGGGCATCACTCACTGAAAATCAGGCACGCATATTCTAGGGCTAGGTTAAGTTAGGACATCCCTGGGTGGCTGGGGTGGGACATTCTCTCAACTGATTGGATCTCACGCATTCACGAACTCGCAGCCAAGGATCTAAGGACTCGCTTAAGCAGCGCACGTGTCGCCAGCGCGCTGCACGCCGTCGTTCTCAGCGAACCCCACACCAGCCCCAGCTTGCCTGCAGTGCATGCGTCTCACCCCACCCCACAGCACCAGGGTAGCTTAACGGCAGAGCTCCTTGTGGGAAGCCGGGAGTTCAACTCTTTCCGCTGGTATCGAACGGTGTGAGGTCGCGTGTGCTGCTCGGCGACAGCTGCGACTACCACGGTTATCAGGTATCCAGGACGACGGGGTACGAATGTGCTTCACGCGGTACGTGTGCGAAAAAGCAGACAGCAGTGCGAACATGGACACCAATTGACACAAGGTAACCGTCTATACATTATGGAGAGGTATGCGTGTGTTTGTGTATGCATGTATGCATGTGATGCAAGTTACCACACCAGTCAGCAACCAGCACTGGAAATGCCACTGCCCTCGCAGCTGTCATGCCGCTTGACTATCTAGAGCGGGCTACCGCATGGCTCATGCAGAGACAAGATCCCCCCGTGTGATTTCGTGTTCACGATTGCAGACGGGTGGCAAGCACTGTTGGTACAGGTACAAGAGAGATTTGAGACCAAGCTGTCCGGCCAATGGAAACCCAAGCTTTGACGTCTTCGTCAAGCCCAGCAACCACGCGGCTCAGAAGGATTTCGTTAAGGTCTGTCGAGCTCCTGACGTTTTTGCAGCGCAACGCTTCGGTGTTTGGCGCAAAACTCGCCTACGAATGGATGACCAGGGGGGGATTCATCCTCATGCTGTTCGTGTACATGTCTAAGCCATCCCAGCATCAAACCTTGCTTCGTCGCACCACTGAATTGCGCATCAAAGAGCAGATGCCGCGCGTGGCATCATTCCTTCGGGACCAAGACGTTTCTGCTGGCGCTGCCTCAACAACCTACATGGCGGTGACACAAGCGCGTTTGCCAAAGGGTGCCGCTCTGCAAGTACCAGATACTGCAACTTTCCATCATCTCCAGTACATCGACCGACAACAGGAGTCAATTGATCAATCAAGGGCAGCCGGCCAGCAAGTTGACCAGCAAGACTACGTAGTCATTCGCGTCAGAATCCACGACGTGCCAGTGCCAATGCAAGTGAACATCTCCAATCTCCGGGAGGCTCTTGGCCTTCATTCATACAGCTTGCGCCCGCCATTTCGAGCCCCAGTCGATGTAAACAAGCCAAGCCCAGATGAAGACATGGATGACATAGACCACCAGGAGTAGAATCGTCACAATTTCTATTCTAACTTTCTTTAATACTCAGTGCGTTTGCTTGATATCGACAATGACTGTAGAGGTTTTTGCCTGTGAGTTCTTTTTGTCTTGTCCAGGCATTAGCGCGACTTGTTAAACAGGAAGCGGATTCTCGCGAAATGCCTTGTTGGCACGGCGTTGGATCCAACGTTTCAGTAAAGAGAATTCAACCTCTATGGGATTTAAATCCGGTGATTACGGGGGAAGAAACACTTGCAGTGCACCAGACGCATGGACGAGCGGCTGTAACGCCTTATACATATGAATATTTGCGTTGTCCATGACCGACCACTTGGAAGTGTCCACGGATTCAGGAAAGGCAGGACATTGGTTTAGAACACATCGTGTAATGTCAGGCGTGTGGATATGTCCTCTACGTGCCCCCACGCAAAAAATCCTTGTACATCCATGGCTGCGAGAATTGATATTCGTTTTCAGCGACTGAATGGAATGGAGGCGTGAGCAGACGTGTTTCTGGCAGACCAGCCATAACGACGAAGTACAGATCTAGCTCAGCAGAAAAACAGTCAAGTTATGCAGCTGACGGACAGAGTCTAGTAGTGCTAGCTTACCGTCCGTCATTAGAAGTTCCATCTCCAAAAACAAGCTGATCTGGACGGCTGTAAATGGTAGCAATCGTCCAACGTATTCACGCCGGCCTCTCGGTACGCATTCTCTTTCTTTCTTTGTGATGGTCTTCCGTGTGAGGTTCAGATCGAATCTTAGCGCGCGCCATATCGTTGCATCTGGCACGCTCAAGCTGTCTCCATAGCGGAGTTTAAGCTCCAGCCTTAGCTCTTCAAATAAAGCAAGGATGCATTTCAACGTAGCTTCGCACAAACTCACACACAGCTATTGGCCAGCGAGCCGTTCTGCTCCTAGTTTGTGCATGAAGCACGTTTCCTGTTCTAGTACATAAATTATACCACCTGCATAGACTGCGATGTGAAACCCCAAGTACAGTAGCCATAGTAGCCGTATCGATACAATACACGAATTGAAGGACTACGCCTCTCCATCTCATGTCAGTCGATAACGTCATTGTCTTTTGTTGGCCTCTCGAAAGTCCAAATGGCGATTCAATACCCGCCATTCAGAGTTTTCCCTGTTTACAAGACTGACCAAGGTCTTTTGCAAGAGTGATACAAGAGGGTACATGTATTGAATTTGATTGGCAACAATCTTTGCTATTTACTCGTAAAGTGAAGTTTGCATTATTTAAAACCAACCCTTTAGACCTAAACTCTACAGCAAAAAGGTAGTTTTTCCTTCCCGATCAGCCAAAATACTTGAAAGGTAAAAAAACCTTGATCGTCTGGAGCGGGTCGAACTTTGATGTGGACAACATGAGACGACTAGACAGTGTGTACCACTCAATATCTATCAACACATGCATAATATGCAGATATGGAGTTTATTGACTAAGACAGGTTTTAAGCCTAACCACTCTCTACTATTTGTCGACCTTCTGTAAGGAAAAATGCACAGAAAGATTCGAGAACGTGTCCAGATGTACTTGGCTCAGAAGAATCATACAGGGAAAGGTTTTCCAGAGTGTGCTCCGTCCTCTCTTGGAATTTGTATAGAGGAGACGAGCAGCCAATCATGGTTATTCCAGAAGAGCAAGTGGGACGAGATCCCCCGTTTGCTGGGGCCGGCGAGATTGGCTGTTCTATCGAAGAGATCATGCAGGTACTGCGAGCCACGATCGAGTGCGGCCACAACTCGACCATGACCGCGCTGTACGAGACGGATATGGCTCATAGTTCGATGGATACGTCAGCATTCACAAGTCCGTCTACGGCTTGGTCATGCGTGTGCTGCCGCGGGAAGACGTGGCCCCAATGGCCTCAAGCGAGCTCCGTGTGACCGACAGGACGCACCTGGACCACGGCCTTTGTGCGGTCACGCACGCTGGCCAAGAACGAGCAGTGGTGCTCCCTCGAGTGCTTCCAGGAGCTGGTGTAGCAGCACCAGGGACCCAGAGGCTTCCCGCTCACGCAGAGCTCCATGATGCCCAGCAGGCTCACGATCGACAAGATGAAGCCGTCCCAGGTCACGCAGATGTCTTTGCCGAAATCACGAGCGCCAAGAGACCCAGCAAAAAGCCCAGCAAAAGGCGACGAGCTAAGACCAATGCCTCCATCCGCATGACCAGTGGTGCCGTTCACTAGCATTTCCCAACGTTCCATGTACTTGCTGGTGCTCATGCCCCACTAACGCTACTCTATCGCTCTGTTGGTTCTGTGCATTTTACGTGTAGGCGCCCTCAAAAGTATGGACCACAAAATGCATACTATGCAACCATGCTGCCAAGAGCCTGCACTATATGCTTGTGATGCATGTTGGCCAATTGTTCACGTTTGCCCAAGAACACCAAAACACCGTAGGCACCTGAGCTTGCTCGTGACATCCGCGCGGGTTTTTGTCTGCCGAACGAAAAACAAAGACAACTCGAGCAATCGTGTCCGCGATCGTGACAACCAAGAGCACGAAGTATGTCGTTCGGTGACAGCGTGCCCACTTGCTAAGCTGTCGGAGCACGACAATCGATATCGCTTCAATCGATACCAATTTTAAGCTTGGGGAAGAGCTCACTTGCATAATATACAGCCGAACAGTGACTGTATAAGCCATGCGCTACTTTAGGTACTCATTGGAGTCTATTATGTCGTACGTAAGTGTCATGTTTATTCAATAAAGCTAATCTTGTATTTAGCCACTAACGTTTTTCTTTCTTATGCTCAATTGTCGTGATGCTATCGACAATAACACCTCGATTGATCGACTCATCTGTGCATGTGATAAGTGTTCCGAATGCTTCATACTTCAGTAACGAACAACGCCGAAGTCGCACGCGAATACTAGAGGCTCGTGCAGTGGGCTGTTTGCTATCAATACGACCAAGAGCACTATTGAATTGAAATTCCAGCTGCTTCGCCAGTGCAAAGATTTGGGTTTTCCATTCACCGTCACCCTCAGCACCTGCACGGATTGCAACTTTTTTGCCATGAGTAATCGCGATTTTTGAGCACATATCACAGAATAAAGTCTGATTCTGCTTTCCACGTCGGAGCTCAGTGTCTTGCCAGAGTTTTCGAGTGTACCAAGCGTAGACAGAGCTGCTGATTGAACCATTCCATCTGTCTTTTTGTGTGGTAGCAGGAACTAACACAGGCATCGGCTGAAGAATCGGTTGAGCGGCAGGAGTCTCAACAATACTGTTGTTACTTGACAGCAAGTCAAAAAGAAGCTGAAATCCTGAATCAACTCGGGTTGCTAGCTTCTCAACTGTTTCCGTAAGTTTGACGAAATGGTTATCGACTGTGAGCTCGGATGCGAGGTAGTCGGACTCAACGGCTGACTTTTATACCTAGAGCGTACAAAATCTCCAGCTTTGAGGAGAACCGATAAATAGATGTCGGCAGCCGCAGCAGCGCGACCAATTGCAGTTGATAAATGTGAATGGGGGTGATTTTGTAATGTGTCGGCCAAATGCAAGTGCACTGTCGCGACCATAAGATTCAATAGTGCAGGATGGACATTGCAGTTTGCACTTCCACCGGTTAAACCGTGAACAGAACTGAACAAAGCGCGCTGGAATCGCAGCATTGCAACGCAATCTTCTTCAGGCAAAACCTCAATGATCACAGAGAGAGATGGCATTTCAACCTCATCATCTGGATCCCACCAGGATAGGCGCTTTGTTATCTTTTGATCTTCAGTCAGAGTCGTACCCGCGTACGCAAAAGCTTTGCTAAGCGCATCCATTGTCCACATTCCCCGTGAACACAGCCATTGTATCGATATTTTGTGGCTAGAGTTCGACCATTGAGCTGCCCCTCGTCGCATTGAGTGAGACTGAAGCGCATCAGAAAGCGGGACATGGCCGAGTGTATTTGGTGGACTGATCTTGTGGTAATCTTCCTGAGCTGGCAAAGCTTGGTATTATTGTGCTGAGCCGCTGATAGTCGTTTGCAAACCCGTTGGAGTTCAATGTTGCCTTCATCGTCCTCAGCACCACGAGTTAAGCCTCGAACTACCCACAAGCTTGCCATTTTCATTATTCTCGATCTCTGGCTTAATTTCGTATTGCTGAAACATATTAAATACCAATGGGCTGGGACTTGATGACGTCGCAATTACCACAGTGAGCGCATGAATTGGACAGAGCCTCTACGAGTCACTATACGTATACTTACTGATCCCTTGAAGATACGACGTCTTCAACGTTGTGAAGCTGATAAAAAATTCGCTGTGGCTCATAACGAGCAATTGAGATTTGAAAAGCCAGCAGGAGTCAATTGAGCGGCCGAGCATATGCCACTGAAATATGAAAAGCGACGCAAACAGCAATGAATCTATGTCGCCTTTCTTGAACAGCAAATCAACTAGGATATAAATGTCGGACACGGTTGCTGCGGGGGCTTGCTTCTGAGCAATGCACAGAAGTGTCGCTCGCTCCTTGAAAAGCTTCTTCATGTTGTTCCGAATAGATCTGCGGCGGCCATCGTCGAGCGCAATGTAGTTCTCAGGAAGGACCTGCTTGATCTGCGATAGATAGTTGTCAGTTGTACCAAATGACAGCACACCTACCTCGTTCTTGGTCTTCTTGCTTTCATGGTTGAACAGATAACGCGTCTATCTTTCAAGCAATGGATACAGCGTTTTCTGCGGCAAGCGTTCTCCTTGCTGCTGAGTGGTCACCGTCTCCTTCGCCATTGCCGCGACGTCTTCCCACGACATATTCGAATCGGTCATAAAGCTGGTAAACAAACGCAGAGCAGCTTGTTGCTGCCCATGCGTACCTACTGGTTCCGAAGTTGCATTTCGTCGGCGAAGCTGTGAACACTCTCTTTTTGAAGCTTATCTGTAGGCGCCGGTTTGTCTGACCTCTTCTTCCGCTTCATTTGTGACGATCCGAAGCAAATGAGCGAGGAACCCAAGAAAAAGCTGGCTGGAATTTTTCTGCGATGTGTCTTCTCACTTTCTGTTGCACCAAACAATATGGACTTTGTATGGTGAAGGTCTGTAACGGATCGTACTTTACAAAATTAATGCGAAGAGTCACGCACTATCATTGGATGATATTACCATATAATTATGCGACAGGATGAAATGAAGTGACATTTCATTAACTTGATGAAACTGTATGAGATGAGCGTAACCCACCCCATTCGTATGGTGTTTTTGGAGGCACTTACTGCGGAAATGTGATTACTCATATAAAACGTGTATATCCAGGTAGAGCGTTCTTTTAAACTGACAAAGACCTCTTGACGCTTCAAACAAGTGTTTGCAGCCTTCACAACACGTGCGCAAACGAGGTCTTCCCAGCAACATGGCCGCAACTCGCTTTTGTTGCCCTTGAGATGGACCGAGACTATTTTCCTACGGTACGGGACCATACCTATTTGCTCATCCCTCCATAACTTGATAATGCTCTCGCTCCAAACGCGAAAGTGTTTTGTGGCATCGGAGCTATCGGGCCTGAGCTTTATCCGGGGAGGGGGGGGGGGAAGCATCACCAAGCTGCCGGCTTGCTGGACGTGTTGAAGTCGCTACCACTGTCCGATTCCGAATCCGTGGGATCATGGGTGCAGAGAAGTTCTCTGCTGCTTTACATCGGCTTCTTGTTGGACCAGCAGGTACGAAAGCCTACCGTGCGCAAGATTGTCACACTCGTCAAAAACATGAAGCGCGAGAGCAGCTTCTTGTACAACGCGGATCGTAAGGCGCTGTTGGCCGCCATCCTGTCGCAGATCATACGGGTCCTTACGCGCAACAGCGAGTGCACGATCCTCGTAGACTGGTCAACCTCAATCCGTTTCTCAAGCTGCAGGGAATTCCGTGTCCGAATACGATGCACCACGGGCGCATCGTGGCCTGGGCATAACGAAAGGCTAATTCGCGACACTGCAGGAGATCGTACCGTTTATCGATGGTAAAGTACCTCAAGCGCATTGGTCTCGAGGTCGACGTGGAGCTGGTGACCACCAAGTAGTGCATACACCAGCTAATTCTCTACGGCTGCGTGACCGTCTCCTGCCCTCTGGCATTTACGCGGCCACGCTTCCCAGCGCTGCCCTAAAAACCAACACCAAGTTGTAAGCCGAGTGCATCATCGCTATCCGTTTCACTCAATCCCAGCGTCACCGTTGCCAACGCATGCGCACCTTTGACCTGGTCTCCCTCGTCGGCATGCTGACGTATCAGGCCCCGCTGATCGTGTTGTGGTGATCTACGAGCCGCAGCTGCTCACGTCGTGGTACTTCTGAGTCATTCAGACGCCCAAGCTCGGCGTGATGATGCTGGTCTCGCTGCGGGCGGCATCATGTGCCGCTACTTCTGCGATGTGGACGAAAAGGGCTACGTCCTGACCAACAAGTTGTCCAAGTTCGAGGTCAACTACACGCGCAAGCTGCAGCACTTTGTGGCCTACATGGTACCGCTGCTGTTCATGTCGGAGATCAGCGGCCCACTGCCGCTGGCCAAGAGCGACTTCTTCAGCATGCTTCCTCGTGCTCATCAAGCCTATCCGAGAGCACTTGACGTTCTTCATGCTGCAGTTCACGTTCGTGCTGACGCCGTCACCTACGATACTCACACCACCTCAGAACGCTGCGGTCGATTGAGAAGTACAAACGGCGTGAGAGGCAACGTCAGTGGTGGCGCATTGTTGAGCAAGGCTTCCAAGCTTTTGACGGCGACATCGTAATAATTCCAACGCAATGGAAAAGGACGTTTTAGCCATTGAACGGCGACCAACGCACTGACGACATTGGATGCGCACTTTTGATGCGGAAACGTGAAAAATTTGGTACAACGCGCTTGACGTCAAACTGCGTTATGTTACACAAGCCTAGCCAATCGTTTCCATGTTGATCACGAGCGTGAGGTAGTTCATGTGCTCTTCTATATGTTGACACTGCGGCAATTCGATACGGTTGAAACACGTGTAGGCCTTGAGCATACAGCGCATGAAAGGTGAGCCTCGGTGTACATATTGAATCACAAACCGTTGAGTGCAGCCGCCACTGCTAATCAGAGCCTTGAAGCTCGGGGACACGCAAATTTTCTGTGGCGAATTGTGGCAAATGAGCATACTCTTTGTTGTGATTACGCTGAGCACTTTCTCGAACTACGCTCAGCAGCGGACGGTTTCTTCATCTCATCTTCGCTCAATGTCCAGTTTGCTTTGCCGTACGGTAGCACGAAATTGACAAGACTTCCACGCACAAGATGATACTTCCTTGGAATTGAATTTCGGTATTTGTGCCTGAAGTGATGGGTGATGGTGCAGTTCGTGCACGTGTTCGAACATTCACACATGACCCATGCCAATTGATTCTTCAACTATATTTGCGTGAAATCACGATGTTGGGCTGCCTTATATGAAGGTGATCAAGATATCATTGTTGGTGGTACTGTTATTGTGGATACAATCTTTACTCCTCTCAAAGTGAATATTGTTGTGGCTCTCTTTGAAGCTCTTTGCTGGCAATCATGATTATAAGTTGATCGCCGGCGGAGAATGGCAAGTCTGCTATTCTTTTAGCACCTTTTTCAAATACCAGAGCTTCGATTTTATTTGCTTATCGGAAAGGCCATGGGAATCAGCAAATTCCTCTCGATAGAATCCAAAAGCTTCAGCTGGCTTAACGTTATTGTTGCATCAAGTATCGATCGAAGAGATCGATTTACTTCAGGATGTGGTTGAGTACGAGGTCGTACGGTCCGCTCGAACGGAGTATCACCACTCTCATCCAATACAATTGAGGTTTGTCGCTTTCGTGATTGCGTGAACAGCTTTCCAATTCTGCTCGGATTTTACCTTCGCTTGGTATATCATAGCGTCCTTGGTACCGTGCTTATAACTCCTCGAGCATTCGTCCTGGGCTAAGTTTGTCCGACTTGTTTGCTCTCCCTCGCTCAAAAAATTCTCGAATTTGCTCGCAAATGCATGGATATATTTTGCTCCATACATTTTGCCCCGGGGAGCCTTGCTAAAGTGCGGCAGGTGGATAAAGGACGAGGTCAACGTCGTACTTTTGCGCAGCGGGCTCAAGCTGGCTTGAAATCCCACCTGAAGTAGCAATGACTACGTCCCCTATGGATTTCATCTGCAGGAGTCGAAACTTCGCGTATGTTTGTACGTCTCGTTTTACTGGCTCGATCAAAATCTGCACCACGTCACAATACAACTGTGGATGCATCACGAGTCCCTTTCCATTTTCTCACGCGTCTGCGAATTTGAGACGACGTTGTTATTCCAATACTAGTATTGGTGCCGCAAAATGTGCGCGAGAGAACTGGATCAACATGCAATTGATCAAGGTTGTTTTCGTCGCTGGATTCGCTCGAACTATTGCAATCGTCGCTACAACAATCTTCATCTTGAAGGTTGAATGAATCGCATTCATGATCTGATTCGTTGGCAGTCAAATTGATTTCTATTTGATGATCACATTCTTCATTGCCGTCGTCTTGTGGACGCATTGAAGCACATTTTCCCATGAGCAGACATTATTGAGCGATCTGCTCATAGTTCACCTTGAATGACCATATTTTCAACCACAGTCGAATGCAAGTTAACTCCCACAGTGCTTTCTGTGGCGCTGTTGTTGGAACTCACTGGTAAGCGAGTGCAAGTTTGATTTTGAAAGCATACTCTGATTCTTGTGGGCTCACCAACACCTGAGTATGAGAACGCGTCTACGAAAATTTCTGGAACGGCAGCTAACACAAAAGGATTTGGTTGTAGCTCAGTGGGTTTGGAGTAAAATACATCGTTCGCACGTTCGACGATCTTGTTGAACGTTTCTCCATTAGTGCGATATACTCAAGAAGACTGGTGATAGCAGGCCGGTTGTACTCCACTAGTTCTGCAAGTGTATTAGGTAAACCTCCATTTGATGTCATGGCAACAATGAGCTGGGTTGGAGTCAAACAATTGTTTCCCTGCTGGATCCATCGTCCTATTTGGCGCCCAGCCTGAGCAAAGTGAGCATCAAGAACCGATTTTCCATCCTGGGTTTCTGTATGGATATAGCGCTTGATCCAAAATCCATGCGCTGCACCAATAACGGGCAGCAACAGTATCATGCAGGTATTTTGATAATTCGAAGCATTGTCGCTTTGAACAACGAGCTCCGATACAACTGGCAGATCTCTCTTTATTGCAATCATTGCTGCTTCCAGGAGCGATACGACTGCGCCTTTATTTTGCTTATTATCGGTGCTGCATAAGTGATCATAGTACTGTTTTTCTTCGCGTGGGCTTGCACCCGATGTATCTGTATCGATTTTCCAAAACCGGACCAGGATTCCATGCCAACTCATGCCACGTTTACCATAGTGTTTAGTCGTCTTCTCTCGATAGTAGACCGGCTCTGATTTTATTTTGAAATCAAAGACAATGAGTGCTTCTATGGTGGGTTGGAGTGCTACAACACCTCTCCTCTATGCCAATCATTACTTGCTCAACCTCGCGTTGTTGGTTTAGTACACAAAGGTGATGGCCAAAAAAAGACTCATTTTGTGTTGGATATTTCGCACGACACTAAGTGTATCATCATTTGCACCAGCTCTTTATAGTGAGTGAACTATATGAATTATGATCTTGTGCATACTCAAGCACGCTGAGCAAGCTGGAGTGCGCGCGGTAGACTCAAGAATTTAACACACCAGCGATGCGGATCAAAATGAAGAGTGTATTGATCTGTCCTCAGCGGTTACACAAGATCTGATTCTAGAATCTTCGGTTCCAGAACATTCCGTACCAACACAACTGATGCAAGTTGCCCTTGTACTGTCACATGCTTGTACTGTCGCATACTCAAATAGAAGGACTACACGTGAGCTACTGTAAT
>JAADVQ010000113.1:0-29663 GCA_023335835.1 Elongisporangium senticosum | reverse complement strand
GGGGGGGGGGGGGGGGGGGGGGGGAATCACGGAGCGTCAGCCCATGAAGGATGTCTCAGCGGGATCATCGGCTCTTAATTGCATGGTTGCCCCCCCTCGTCCATGGCGCCACCAACCTCTTGAAGCCAGGAGAGGAGACATCTTTTTCTGGCTGGCTGCTGGCGTTCCGTCTCTTGCACCACAAGCGAATCGCCGTCCATCCTGATGGTCGTTGAGCATAAACAAGCCAGTGCCATGTCAACGCCAGTTGAATAGTGCCGATTGAATGATTTGCACATGTACGAACGCATGTGTTGCACCGTACACGCTTTCCTGTACGCATGCACATGTGTGGCACAAAACACACGATGAAGGGAGCCCATGGGTTGTTTTGTAGCCGTCACGCAGCCACAAGATCCATCCTGTGACCCAATAAAAATTGTCGCTTCAAGGGAAAAAGCAACCAGGACAACACTGAGTGGATAGGGGTAAAGCTTATGTGGGTTCTTCTTCGTCCAATCACAATGCAATTTAGAGCCGTCATATTTTCGGTTGTGAGAGGATTGCATTTTTGGATTGCGTGATAATTATTAGGATTGGAAGGAAGGACCAGCACATGAACTTGCACCACGGAGGCACACTACTGTGACCTACGGTACTTCTGGTCAGCTCCATCAGACAGCGAGAAGCGTCTGAAGCTCTTGGCGGCGGTCCGTGTCCAGCACCAGGTCCAGTGGAGTGCGTCCTTGAGCGTCCTTGCAATTTGGGTTGGCCTGGTATGCCAGCAATACGTCCCAAATGGGCCGCATAGCGTCCGTACGCGCGGCCTCATGCAGAGCTGCGCCTCCGCTTGGGCTTTGGCGATTCGCATCGGCTCCAAGCGCAAGCAGAAGCGTCACAAGACGCTCGTACTCGTTGCGAATGGTCAACAGCAGCGGAGTATCGCCAACATCATTGCACTCATTAGGATCGGCGCCGTGCGTGAGCAAGAGCTCAGCGATCTGTGTCTGCAGATCTTCGACGTCGTCTTCGTCCACGTAGTCAAGATTGGTAAAGTCCATCGACGCCACGTAGTGCAGTGAAGCGTTGCCCTTGAAGTCCTTGGCGTTGGCATTAGCCTGTCCTGCGATCAGCAGCAGCTCCACAATCTCCACTTGGGCGTTCATAACTGCGTAATGGAGCACTGTCTGGAGCTTGGAGTTCGTGCGATCCACTTGCACACCGGCGGAGATCAGCTGACCGACCATATCAGCATTGCTATATTCAGCCGCGTAATGCAACGCCGTGTTCTGCTGGCGGTCCACGGCATTGACCCAAGCAGTGGGGTCGGCCAGTGAGCTCTGGCTCGTAGTCAACAAGAGCGATACAATGTCTTCGTTGCCGTGGTTCATGGCTGCGGTATGCAACAGTGTGCGGTCCATTGGATCTCGAGCTGCGATGTCCAAGTTGTGCTGCACCAGCAATTCCACTAGATCCAAACGGTTGAGATTCACCGCAACGAATAACGGGGACTTTGCAGATGGCCGCGTATAGTCCACTTGCGCCGACGCCGAGAGAACAAATGACACGATCGGTTCTCGCCCACTTCGCACCGCGATGTTCAGAAGACGACGCCAGAATCGGTCGCTCTGCTTCTCCACGTGATGGTTAAGCAGCAGCTGAAGCAGCTCGAGATGACCAAGTGCAACAGCCTTTTCCCATGGCGACGAGCCGGTTGCCTCGCTGTCGAAGCCGATTTCGGCTCCTTGAGCCAGTAACTCACGAGCGCGATCCAGGTCTCCAGCGGCACAGATGTCAAGCAGAGAGGAGTCTTGAACAGGAGGCTGGTCTTGAGAGAAGGTCATGGCGGAATGAGGAATGAATATGGTGGCCAATGGCTTCATGGAGGTTTACATTAAATTACAAAAAATAGCCACACCAATCGGAACATGGACGGAACGATCGCGGTGGTGCACAGTTTTCATAAATTGCCAATAAGAACACGAACGGAACAGTCCATCCAGCAATCGATCCTTGGGCAATTCAACTGCTCAACAGAAGTAATCTCCGCCTCGACAACAATACACGCGCTGTGTGCAGTCGCATGCGGTCCCTCGTAGTACGGTCAAGTCTATGCGCAGCGCCTGGATACTGCACTGCAATGTGCGTTTGCAAACGTCACGAAAGCCAAATGCTCTACACCAGTCACGTTCTGATCAGGACAATCCAATGGCCAATTCCCCCTGAATCAATCACGAATTGGCTTCTGTTGAGACTCTCGCGCCAGCGACAGGGACTTCGGCTCCAACGCCTGCTCCGAACTCCTTCGATGGCAGTTTGACCCTGTTCAGCAAAGCCGACTACGCTGGCACCTCGTACACGATCACAACGACGGAGCCCAATCGGTGCTACAAGCTGGACTGCTACTCCGACGTGGCTATGTCGGTGTCCTGGGACTCGGTGATCTCGGCCACCCCGTACACCACAGTCGCGCTCTTTGCAGGCGATTTCTGCGTCGCCAGCCCATTCGCCTACCTCTCGTATTCGACTTTGAGTGGAGGAACCACCTCGAGCGACAACGGCATCGTCAGCACTTGCCCGATTGAAGAATCTGCATAGGCTCTGGTTCCCTGGCAATAACTTAAATCGACCACCAGCCGTTCCCAATCAGACTCCCGTCTCTGTCAACTAGGCAATTGCAATTCTCGGAAGCAGGTCAAGGTGCAGAGAAGCCTTCGTCGTCTGCTTCGTCTTCCGTGTGCGCATACATCAATGCAGACGCAAAGCAGAATACCACGGCAGGCTCGTCGACAAGCTCCAGCCACAGCTGGTCGGGCGCCGAGCAGACACGCAGACGATGCAGCTGACCGAGAAATCTCATGTTGAATGTCAAGCAGATCCATTTGAACAATCATCCTCCACGAGAGATGGACCGACCAGGATCCTTGATGCAGACAGAAGAGCACTGTGTCTTCCCATCAGACTGTCGCTCACTTTCCGATTTATCAGAGTTTTTAGATGTAGCAGAGTTCTATTATGCTGTAGCCATCGCACCCTGTAAAGCAGACTCCTGGTGCCACTGTATCCCAGAAAGAAAGAGAGAAGCGATGTGAGTGTACCACTGTATCCTGTGAATTACGTTAACTCGGCTTTCTTCAAATTGAAGTCGCAAGAGTAACCTCAACATCAAGTGTCCTTCCAGCCTCTGCCAATCTGCCTGGATCAGCGTAACCTCATGCAGATAACGACGTAACCCTTTCCAGATTCATCATGGTTCCGTGAGCCAAGCGGATTTCCATACAATATAGATCCACTGTACTGTACGAGCTGCTCCATCCCGCCGATGAGGTCATCCTTCCTATCGTGAGCTGCTGGGCGCTGACGTAATGAGATGGGGGACAACTGGATGCGTTCTTTCACCCACTACGTGATCCGAAGAGGACTAATCCTGATTCGTATTGCACTCTCAATTGGGGATGCGAGGAACAGGCGGCTGATGAGCACAGGCGGATGAGGTGGATGTGCCCAAATCGCCAGTGAAGAGTCATGAGAGGTCAAACGAGTCCGCCACTAGAGTAACGGGCTTCCAATGTTGCGCATCTGCTTCTGGGCGGATCGCCAGAGTGCTTGAGAGAGAGTCATAGCGACCTCATTGTACGAGTTTCCCAGTCCTGCTCAAGCGATTCCCAGTCTGATGCCTCGCATTCTTCTCTCTCTGGCGCTGGCCCTGGCGCTGTTCCTGCAGGTGGCACATGGCGCCTACAAGATCGGAATCGGCAAGTCCGACATCACTGGCCCAGCCGCCGAGGTCATCATGATGGGCTATGCCGACACCTCGCAGTCCACGGCCGGTCTGCTCAACCGCCTCTACGCTCGCGCCTTCGTCATCCTGGACACCGACACCAACGAGCGCGTTCTGTTTATCCACTGCGACCTGCACAGCGTCTTCCAGTTGGTGCACGAAGAGGTCATCACAGAGCTCAATGGCAACTACTCCGGTCTCTACACGGTGCAGAACACGGTGCTGCACGGAACCCACACGCACGCTGGACCCGGAGGATCTTCCGCCTACTTCATGTACGACGTGTCCATCTGGGGCTTCATCTCGGAGAACTTCAACCAGATCGTGGCTGGGATCATGAAGGCCGTGGCGGCGGCGCACAGCTCCCTGGCCACGGGAACGATCCGATACAGCGAAGGAACGGTCACCAAGGGCGGAAAGAACCGCTCGCCCCTCGCGTATTTGTTCAACTCAGCGACGGAGCGAGCGCTTTATTCTGGCGACATCGACACAACGCTGCGCATGATGCAGTTTCTGGACGCCAGTGGCAATCTCCGTGGGCTCCTGGCCTTTTATCCGGTGCACCCCACGAGTCTGAACAACTCGAACCACTTGATCAGTGGAGACAACAAGGGCTACGCGGAGTTCGTGCTCGAGACCAAGTACAGCGGCATCATTGCGGCCATCGGCATCTCCAACGCGGCCGACGTGAGTCCCAATCTCATTGATAATGGCGACGGGACTTTCAGTGGAGAAGGTACAACAGATATCGAGTCAGCCGAGATCATGGGCCAGCGCCAGGCGGACACGGTCATCTCTCTCCTGGGTTCCACAAGTGAACTGGTCTCTGGATCAGTTCGTGGGCGGTTCTCGTACGTTAACTACACCAATGTAGTTCTCAGTGGCGTGGCCGTGAACGCCAGTGACCCGTACAACAACCGCACCTGTCCGGCCGTCGTAGGCCAGAACTTTGCTGCCGGCACGGAAGATGGACGCGCTCTGTCTGGCTTCACGGAGGGAAATCTGAAGGCTAATGTGTTCTTCGAGGCGGTGGGCGCAACAATCAGGGAGGCTCCGGACTGGGTCAAGGCCTGCCACACTGCCAACAAGGTTCCACTCCTGGCCACTGGCCTCATGGAGCCTGTGCCCTGGACGCCAGACGTTCTGCCTGTTCAAGTGTTCAAGATCGGCCAGATCGGCCTAGCGATCACCAACTTTGAGGTTTCGACTATGGCTGGCCGCCGCATTCGTTCGACGCTCAAGACCGCCATGGCCTCGGCTGGCGTTACGCACGTAGAGGTCGTGGCCGTGAGCAATGCATACTCGCAGTACATGACGACCAAAGAGGAGTATTCCGCTCAGCACTACGAAGGCGCGTCCACGCTCTTTGGACCCAACCAGTTGGCTGCTGTGCAGCAGGAGCTCACACGAGTGGCGAAGTCGGTCGTTGACACCAGCGTTGCCATTGATGCGGGGCCAACACCTCGTCAGTTCAACCGCGATTCTCTTATCACGCTGCAGACTGGCGTGGTCTACGACGCAGCAGATCTGCTCAAGGACTTTGGCGCTCTGCGTACGGACGCCAGCTCCTCTTACAAGATCGGCGGCACGGTGTCCGTGGCGTTCTACGGTGGCCATCCCAAGAACAGTCTGAGCTCCATCTCGTCTTTCTGTGATGTCGAGAAGCTCGCGAGCGGCTCCACGTACTCGACTGTGATGACGGACGCCCACTGGGACGTGCGCTACCATTGGGCTCGCGTCAGTATCGCTGGCAGCAACAGCACGTGCGAGTGGTACATCCGCTCGGGATCGGCGACGTCCGTGGCTGGGACCTACCGCATCCGCCACCGTGGGTACTGGAAGAGTCTTCTGGGCGCCATCACAGCCTACGAGGGCGTGAGTTCGTCCTTCACGGTGTCTTAGCAAACTACATTTGGCCTGTTGCGTACTGCTTCCAATTCAGATCGATGTGTTGATACATTCATTCTCACCAAAAAGTCAACTTCAACTTCAACCTGTTACGTGGTTAGTAACACCTGGTTCATATCCGTTTCTGTGCAAGAACGCACATCCGCTGCGGATGGCAAGAACCCTTCACCGTCAGGAACATGTGCAGAAATGTCGCTCCGGTCACCATAGTGCGACCATTTCCGTAATTTCCATAAAATAAAAGCAATGCCATTGTCCATTCCCAGTCTCTCACTTTTGAATCTGCAACTGATGTGGTACGCACACACCGCAAGCGAAGAGCCGGCCGACCACGAGCCACGCGAGGGCGAGCACGAGTACCCGCTGGCCCCAGTCTGCGCCTCGGGCGATCTGGACCACGTGCGGCGGCTGTTGGACGAAGGAGCCGATGCGGGCTACGACTGCAACTCGTTCGGCCGCTCACCCTGGGAGAACGCAGTGGCGCACGGCCACCTCCACGTGCTGCAGCTGCTGCTGACGTACCAGGTGGACAAGCAGAACGAGCGCTTCTGGCGTAGACTGCTCAACACGGCCATCTACAATGGACGCGAGGAGCTCGTGGCGTTCGTGCTGCTCACGCCGTCCAAGGACCAGGTGGACTGGGCCCAACCGACCACAGACGTGCTGCGCGAGTCGCCGCTGTTCCTGGCTGTGAACCTCAAGCGGCTGGATCTGGTCAAGCTACTGCTGGCACACGGTGCGAGTGTCTCGGAGCGGGATCCGATGGGCCACACGCTGCTGCACATCGCAGCCAAGTACAACGGCAACGAGGACATCATGGCGCTGCTGCTGGCCAAGCATAGAGAGATCGCCCAGGCCGATCAGGCGGCCTGGATCAACGCTCTGGACAAGCAGCAGAACACAGCGCTGCACTATGCGGCCGAGTTCAGCAACTCGGAGATGGCTGCGCAGCTGATCCGGAACGGCGTGAGCGTTGACCAGGCCAACTCCAAGCGCCAAGTGGCGCTCCATTACGCCGTCATGAGCGCTCGCGTGGAGCTCGTGGAGCTGCTGCTAGTCAAAGGCCAGGCCGATGCCAACGTCCAAGACTTCAAGGGCAATGCGCCACTGCACTACGTGGCGTCCATGGACTTCTCCAAGCTGGACCACGTGGACGAAGATGAGGACGACGTGGAGCAGCTGCATGCCCAGATCGCAGGGCTCCTGCTCACCCATGGGGCCGATGCGAACCTGGCCAATGACTTTGGCGAGACGCCGCTGCTGCTGGCCATCCGTAACGAGTACGAGCAGGTTGTGACGCTGTTGCTCCAGCACGGCGCCGATGTCAACCGCACGAGTCCGTCCATCGGTGGCGGGGCGGCGCTGCACGAGGCCGCTCGTATGGACGCCATGCAGTCCATTTGGTCTACGCTTGTGGCCTACAAGGCCGATCCAAGCTGCAAGGACGCCCAGGGCCGCACCCCCCTGGAGCTGGTGCTTGACACGGACCGCCGCCAGGAGCTACAGGCGCTTCTCGTCTAAAGCCGCTTGCATGCTTGCATTCCATTCCATACTCAGCCTGCATCTGCTGCTTCATACTCTAAATATACATGCGAGAAAAGTCCGATTGCGTTCCACTTGCCTGCTGAGTCATGAAGACTGCAGCTCCATCGGCTCCGTCTCGTGCTGGGGCTCCAGCTCTGGCGCCGCTGCGTCGAGATCCACTCTCCAGCGTGGCCCCACTGACCATCGCGCGACGAGCACGGACGCTCGATGGCCAGGCGAGCGACCCAGCTCTTGCTCTCTCCGCTCGCCGCCCAGACAACGGCTCGGTGCGCGTGGTGGTGCGCTGCAGACCGCTGAACGTGCAGGAACGGACTCGAGGCGATGTAAATCTGTTCCGCATCTCGCCCAAGCAAACGCGGGAGCTGCAGGTCGTCTCAGGCTCTGGCCACGGGCGAGAGCTGGTGCGCAGCTTCCAGTTCGACTTCTGCGCCTCGGAGGAGCTCTCGCAGGTCCACTTCTTCCGCTCCTGTGGGGTCGTCACGCTGCTGGACGCCGTGGCGCAGGGCTACATGGCCACGATCTTCGCCTACGGCCAGACCGGCTCGGGCAAGACCTACAGCATGTCCGGTCTCAGCGAGCTCATGGCCGTCACAGGGAACAACGCCAGTCCGTCCAAGAAGCGATCGGTGCAGTCGCCCGAGGTCTCCGACGCCGCCGCCGACGGACTGATCCCTCGCTCGCTCAAGCACCTCTTCGCGGCGTTCGAGGCCGCGCCCAAGGACGTACGCTTCGTAGTACGCGCGTCTTGCTGCGAGATCTACAACGAGCAGGTGTTCGACCTGCTGAACCCGAGCTCCGGGTCGCTCAACATCCGCTGGACCGACCGCCGCGGCTTCTACGTGCAGAACCTGCTGGTCGTGCAGTGCGACTCGCTGGACGACGTGCTGGCGGTGGTCCACGAGAGCCACCGCAACCGCCGCGTGGCCGCACACGCCATGAACAGCGACTCGAGCCGCAGCCACGCGATCCTGACGGTGCATGTGGACCGCGAGACCACGGATCCGAACGACGGCCATGTGGTCACGCGCTACGGCAAGGTCTCGTTCGTGGATCTGGCCGGTAGCGAGCGGCTCAAGGAGACCCGTTCGAGCAACACGGAGGAGACGACCAACATCAACAAGAGCCTGCTCACGCTGGGCAAGGTAATCTCGGCCCTGGCTGCCAAGGCCGCCGCCAACTTCATCCCCTACCGAGACAGCAAGCTGACCAAGCTGCTCATGGACTCGCTGGGTGGTAACAGCCTCACACTCATGCTGGCGTGCGTCTCACCCTCACCCAATGCGCTTGAGGACACGCTGAGCACGCTCAATTACGCCACGCGCGCCAAGAACATCCAGAACAAGCCCACAGTGCAGGTGGATCCCATGGAGTTTGCGCTTAGCAACCTGCGCAAGCAGAACCACTTGCTCAAGGGCGAGAACGAAGCGCTGCGCATGCGGCTCCGGGCCTTGGGCGGGTCGTCTCCACTGCAGCGAATGCCGAGTCTGACATCTATTCCATCCAGCTCACACTTCCTGCCGCCGCTGCATGGGATTCCGTCGGATCGGTCGCCTGCCAAGAAGCAGTCGCCGCAGGATGAGGACGGTGGCGGAGCGGTGCGGAACCAGCTCCTGGCGCTGCAGGAGGACAACGACCAGCTGCTGCAGTACGCCAAGACCAGCGACCAGAAGATGCGGCAGCTCAAGGTGGAGAACGAAGCGCTGCAAGCCAAGTTGGCAGGAGCAGGACAGATGAATCAGCAGCACACGACTGGAGACGCAGCCGCAGTGGTGGAACGCCTGAAGCTCCAGGTCCAGCAGCTGCAGACGCGAGAGCAGGAGCTCATGCAGGCGCTGGTGAGTGATTTAGTGCCTCCATAGAGGGAACGCAGAGCTCTTGTACTGACTTGTTGCGCCTCTACAGTCACGAAGAAGTCGTGGGAATCGAGAGACGCCGCCGGTGCATTAGAAGGAATTTTGAACCCATCATTTTGTGTTCAGTGTGACCTCTTTTCAAGAGCCATTTCTCCTCTCATATTTAATATGCCACCTTCGTGCAACATCTTCCCATTGTCCCGCACAAAGGGCCAAGCCACCTGCTGAGTGGAAATGAGCGGCCTAGAGGTCGAGGTTGAGGAGGTCAAGGTCAAGGTCAAGAAGGTCGAGTGGCTCAAGGGCCTGCTGGACGATGACGACAGCGACAGCAGTGGGAGTGACTTGCCTCCGCCCCCCAAGGCCAGCGTTGCTGCGCCCTCTCCTTCTGCTATCCCAGCGGCCCCAGAGACACAAGCGAAGCCGCCGACAGAAGCGGACGAACCCAACGGACGTCTGACCAAGAAACGACCGGAGAGAAGCACGCAGCGCGAGCGAGCCAAGAAGGAGAAGGCGGACGAGGAAGCCAAAGAGACCAAGGAAGCCGAGAAGCCCAAGCGCGCGACCCGCAAGCGGCCACTGCCAACAGATGCCAAGGCCGAGAAAGATGGCGCAGCCAAGACGCCGCCCAAAGGTTGGAAGAAGCCAGCGGATGCGTCTGCTGCGTCCGCTAGGAAGATCGTTCGCAACAAGCGGATGGAAGGTTCCGAAGAACCCAAGCAAGAGGCGGATGAGCTGTTGCAGCAAGTCCCGCTGGTGTCGCCAGTCCCCAAGAAGCCCAAGCGCGAGGACGCGAAGGGCCAGCACGTAAAGCATCTAGCGCCCTTGAACGCGCTGATTGAGGCGCTGGACAAGCCTGCGCGGTGTCCCGTCAAGAAGGAATCCACTGACGGCGGCGGCGCGATTGATGGCGAACGACCGGCGAAGAAGACGCCAGAGACGGGCAAGTCAGTGTTTGAAGTCAAGGACTCTGTGAGTGGGAAGATGCAGACGCGACTTCCCCCAGTGGACGCAGAACCGGCCAAGAAAAGTGCTCGAAGCAGAGCCAAAGCCAAGCGCATTGAGGCCAGCGACAGTGAACAGGAGCAGCTGATGAAGAAACCAGCGGACGAGCAAGCACCGGCTCCGGTGGCGAAGAGACTCAAGCGTGAGTCAGAGAAGAAGAACAGTTCGGACGAGAAGATGGCGAATACGCTCAAGGAGCTGTCGAGGGATCAGGCGAAAACCAAAGCGGAGAAACCTGCAGGACGTGTCAAGACTGAAGTGCGGGTACGTCGGCTGCGAGAGCCTGAAGACCGAGAGGGCGAAAAGGAGTCGATTGAATCTCAAGCCAAGGGCAAAGAGAAGTCTGGGGTCAAAGTAGAGAACAAGCCTGAAGCTCCAGAAGTCAAACACTCTCATTCCAAAGCCAAGGGGGACGCTGATAAAGTCGAGAACAAGTCTCAAGCCAAACAGGAGCAGAAGACTGAGACTGGGGACGCTGATACGAAGCCGAAAGAGGAACCAACGGATGCCCCAGCCTTATCAGATGCCACCAGCTCTGATGTCAAGATGAAGGAAGACAGTTTGACGACCACTGCCGAAAGCGACGCTGTGAAGAAAGAGGAGGATGGGGAGGAGGCGGAAGAGGGCGAAGAATCAGAAGACAGAGCTGTCAAGGAGGAAAAGCCCAAGACAGAAGAAGCCCCAAGCACTGGTGAAGCATCAGCACTGATGGATCCACTGTCCTTTATCATCCCCAAGAAAAAGTTCGGGAAGGGCGCTGAGCCTCGTCGCCCTCCGCCTTTGCCTGTGAACACCACATCGGCACCATCGCCTGGAGCTCGCCAGCCCATTCCATCACGCAGCCCCAGCGCTTCGCCCGTGGCTGTGGAGGCTCTGCCCACTCGCAATGCCAAGCCGCGCACCAAGAACGTGGTGCCAGTCAAGTCGATGCCTGTGACGCCGCAGGAGCGCGAGTTCATGCGCCTGGCCAGGAAAAAGAACTCGTTCTTGACCGCTGCGAGTGCCGCTCCTCTGACCCCGTCAAGCGCTTCGCCTTACAGCGTCACGGACGCGTCAGGCAAGATCGTGCCGGACCTGACGCACCGCATGAAGTGCCCGACCAAGAAGCGCATGAAGGTGGAGACGCAGGAGTTCCCTCACGCCTTCTTTGGTGTGTCCATGGCCGCACCGTCTTGCGCAGAGGACGAGAAGACCGGCATGACGTCATCCTCTTCATCCGTGGTGAATTGCTACGAGCAGCTGCAGTTCCAGCAGCGAGATGATCTGGAGGTGTACGAGCGCAAGCTCTACGGCACAGACTTTGTGCCGCAGTTTCTTCGTGCGCGGCGCACGCTGATCATGCGCAACGCTCGGTACGAGCGCAAGTCCTCGGGGCTCCGGTTCAATACGCATCGCGATCGCGAGGACTTTGAAGCCAAACTAAGTGCGCGCTACAAGATCAACAATAGCGTGCCTCGCTGTGAGATCCCGCCCAAAAATTGGCAGCTCATCATGAACCAGCGCCAGGCCAATATCTTCCTGCATTACCATCATATAGAGGACGCAGCGCTCGCAGCCGCGCGGTTTGTGGACGATCGAGGTGAGCTCTTGTCTTGGAAGGGCCCGGGTCCGGCACCAGCATTGCTGGGCTCCATTGTGGCGTCAAACAGTGTCGGCAGATCGCCAGCGCCGTCTCCATCGACCACTCCACAGCCATCCGCGCAACCGAGATCCCCTCGCAGACGACCTAGAAGCCCACCACGACGCAAACCATCGCCACCTCGACGGGAGCGCCACAGTGACCACGGCATTGCGCGTGAGAACCGATTCAATCACCCGGGGGATCTGCATTCTCAAGAGAATCACCGTCGCCAGGAGGAATGGGGGCCGCGCGATGGGCGTGATGCTCAGTACGCGCCGCCACCGCCGCGTCGCCAGAGTATGGACGACAGACTTGGGCTGCAGGTGAACCGAGAGTCTGTGCACGACCAAAATGGGCGACCAGATCGACCCCGATCCAGATCCAGATCCCGGTCCATTGCGCACGCAACTGACGATTCTCAGGGAACAGCAAGCGAGACGAAGCCAGTGAGCGATGCTCCAGAGACCAAGTCGGAGAAGGAGGGCTCGGACCATAGCTCGAATGCAGCGATACAAGACGGAAGTGTCCCGATGAGTGAAGCCAAGGATTACATTCGACAGGACCAGGAGCCACGCCGCAGTGAGGAAGAGTTCCGTCGCGAGCGCGGACCATCGCAGAACCACTCGCATTATGTTGCTGGATACGAAAGCGGCGGTGGTGAACGGAGAATGGAAGAGCAGGGATGGCGCAATGACCGAGAAGGTCGTGATGGTGAGTACCAGCATCACCACCAGCCTGACGAGAGCTACGATCGTGGACACACATACTCGCGGGATTGGGACGAGCGTCGAGAGCGAGAGATGCGAATGATCGAAGGCAATGCGAGACGAGAGCGAAGCCGATCCCGTCCTCGGTCCTTTGACCACGGGCGAGAAGGCCCGCCGCCGTCACCGGCGCCTCATCGAAGCGACCACGGCCACTGGCAGCATGAAGGAGATCACGGCCGACCGCATGAAATGGACCGATACCAAGAACCTCAACGGCACCGCAATCCAGATATGGGCATGTACGGCCCCGGAGGCGGAGATGGTGCCGGCAGCGGCCCGCCCCACGATCGACCACGGAGCGGCTCGCGCGACCGTCGACGCCGAGGAGGTAGCGGTCGACGGAATCGCAACGGCGGCTCGCGTCGGTTCTAACTTGCTCAGCTCTCTCTCGCTGGTGCGTAGGTATTTAAGGAAGAACAACGCAACAGACCGTAAGATAATACACCATTGGTTCTCCATGCGTCCGTCTGCTGTCTGCTAGACTCTAGAGGCCGGCGTCGTCCAGCTCGCGGCCCTTTTGGAAGAGGTACTCGGCCAGGTAGTCGATCGGGTCGTCCGGCTGGACTTTGACGACCTCCAGCATGCCTTCCGTCAGCGCCGGCAGCACGGTGTCCATCAGATACGCACGCAACGGCTTGGCTCGCGTCTCCAGCAGTTCCCGCTCCTCGCGTTGGATCAGCTCCAGCCGAGCTTGCTCCGCCGCGAGTCGTGCATGTTGCTCCGCCGCGTCCTGCTCCTCCTGCTCTTGGGCCAGTAGCCTCACGCGCTTTTCCTCCTGCTGCCGTTGCTGTGCGAGTTCTCGTTCGCGCTGCTTGCGTTCATCGTTGGTCGGATGGAAATTGCACGGAGGTGCTCCGGTGCGGCCGCCCTGCTCCATGTACTTCTGGATCGGAGCATCGAATGCGTCGCTGTCGCGGAATTGGTCTTCGCTCTCAAGCAGTAGCTCCAGCACCTCCAGCCCCTCGGCATCGCTTTCCTGGTGACGCTGCTCGAAAAAGGTCGCGAGCGCATCGCTTTCGGCCGTAAACTCCGTGAATCGAGCCTCGAAGCGTGCCTGCGTGTTGCCCGTGGCCTCGGCCTCTTCTTCAGTCAGTGCCTGAGCTCTCGCTTCCAAAAGCGACCGATCGCTGTTGAGAATGACCACGCGGTTCGGCGCCTGGATCGCTCGTCGTGGCCGCAGTTGCGCCAAGAGCGCGCGAGACCGTGACTTGGAAAGTCCTCCAGCCCCGCCATCATCCTCGCCAGCTTCTCCTGTTGCACTCGGGTCATCTCCATCGGCCGGCTTGCCGTCTCCCTCAGCTGAATCGCCCTGAGGCTCTCCGTCTTCAGCGTTTTCGCTCGGGTTTTCACCAGGAAGTGGCTCAAAGAGCTGCGCTGCCTGAGCTCGACTCACCGGGATCCCATCCAGCACGTAGCCTTGGTTTCGACACGCGGTGCAGCACAATTTCCAGCGTAGCAACGCCAGCAGCGCAGCCGGTGGGATCTCGGCCAAAGACTTCTGCGAGCCGTTCCAGTCCTGAAGCTCCTCCCGCAGTCGCGTGAGCTCTTCATCGCCTTCGCCAGGTGCTGGTGCTGCGATTGCGTCCTCACTCGCTGCCTGCTGCTCCTCCTGCTCCTCCTGTTTCTTTGGCTCCCCAGCAAAGAGTTCAACCACAAGCGTCTCAGGCGAGAGGTACGGCAAGTAGTACTTGCGGGCGAGCTCTCGACTCAGTGACGTCTTGCCAACGCGTGGGGGTCCAAGCACGACAGTCTTGAGCGGACGAAGGTCCAGCGCCTGGATGAAATCGTTCACGAAGAACGCGAGATCGCCCAGCAGCCCACGGTCATAATGTTTCCATTCCTCCGGAGCCACAAGCTGGTTCATGAGTGCTGGCTCAGAGTCAAACACGAGATTGACCTGCAGCGGTGAGATGAGTCCGTCGCCTTCGTCTAGCACCAGATTGTCGGCTTCTTCGTCATTTGCGATATCGCGCAGCCGGCCGTTGCCCAGAAGAATACTCACGCCGGTGCAGATGTCGCGCAGCGTGGTGCCGGCTCCGGCCTTGTCAGTGGCCACGAGATAGTTCTTGGGCAGCGCACTGGGACTCGTGACCAGTTTGAACGCCAGCATGGCCAGATCGTACACACTGATCATCGGCACAAGATTGCGGCCGCCTTGAACGCCACCGACCACGCTCGGCACCAGCAAGTCTTTGGCTGGATACATCCAGGCATCCCGAAAAACTACGTGAAAGTTGGACTGCGCACCACCGTAGATGAGTCCAGCTGCGACCACGTACGTCTCAAGCTCATCCGGTCGGTTCGCGCTCAAAATCTGCGTCTCGCATGTCTTCAGTTCGGCGTACTTGCGCAATGGCTTCCGGGTTTTGAAGCTGTCTTCCTGGTGGCCAATCGGTGGGCTTCCGCCTTCGCCTGAGCTCCCAGCCTTGGCGTACGTGTTATTCTTGCTCCAGGTGAGCACGCTCGAGAGAGCGATGAAGCGCTTGACCCCAGCAGTTGAGCCATCTTCGTCGTCGTCTGAGCTTTCGGGTCGCTTTTCAAACGCCTTAAGAATCTCCATGGCGCCCTTTTGGTCAGTCAGAAGCGAGGTCACCACGATATCAGCGCTCTGCACCAGTCTGGACCAAGCAACTTTGTCCGACTGCAGGGCCACCGGCTCCGCAAGTGCGTTGGCGCGATCACTCGTGGCATGTTCCTGCAGCTTCCGTTTGAAGAGAGCCACTTGCGCCTTGGTGGCTACAGTGCCTATCACTTCCAGCTCTGCTTCCTGGCTGTACTTGATCAGCTCCTGAGCGAAGGTCGAGCTCAAGTCCGAGATAAATACGCGCATCGTTGCCTTGTGGTGCTTCGACGTTGGTTTAAGGCGCTCTGTTGCGCCGCTCAAAACCGTCCGAGCCTCGTGCGATCCGTTTCGACGAGCAAACACGTGTTGACCTATTTTTGACGCGGCGAAAGTCTCGAAATCACCTGTGAGGAGAGAGAACGAGTGTGAGTGAGTGCCCAAGAGATCGTAAATAGCACCAAAGATGCTCTTTGCAGCACTATATAAGGCCAAGCAGCCGCCATGCTCAAGCCTGGATCCGTCGCGGGAAGTTCGGCTACGTCTCCCAACAGCAAGCACAATGGTGAGAGGAACAGTTTACCTGGAGGTGGTGACTGGACTCATGAGTGTCTGCTTGTTTGTTTGGTAGTCGGCGTGCTCGAAGTGAAAATGAAGCAGAGGTTGCTGGGTGACCCCCAAGCCATCGCTATGCGCCATGTGCTTCCGTCCGTTGAAAGCATCGGCCGACACGCGAAAAAGAAGCCGCACAAATTGCCGCAGCTCACGCGACTGAAGGAAGATGCAGAGTCACGGCCTCACTCGTTTGAGACTGAACGGCATCAGGCTATGGACGCGGTGCAGCTGCCGTCTCCGACTCGGTCCGTGATCGATCGTCATATCCAGCATACCAAGCACGACGAGAGACAGCAATTGGAGCACCTCCCGCCAGTCGCTGGGGCGTTCAAAAGGCGTGGTGCTCCGAACTCGCTCTTCCCCCGCGCCTATCAGCGTGGTGAGCTGCCCATCATGTTGGAGAGCAAGCCTGGTGGACGGACGCTGCGCTGGACTCAAGATATCGGGACGCTTGACTACAGCAAGTACTTCCCGCTCTTCCTGGAGGGAATGCGTGAACCGTCTCAGCCTTTCAACTTTCTGGCGCGCGAGGGTGCGTTCCAACTGCTGGCGTTCGGTGCGCAGCATCCCGACAAGATCATCGATTGTCTTCCAAACGCGCTGGCAGCGGTGCGAACGCTGTTGGATACGCGGGAGAGCGAGCACATCCGAGATGCGCTGCTGGTTTTGCAGCAACTGGCCAGAATCCCTGGATTGGGCGTGCTGATGGTGCCGTACTACAGGCAGCTGCTACCGGTGCTCAACCTGTTCAAGAACAAACGGCGCAACATGGGCGACAGCATGGACTTCAAGCAGAAGACGCGGCGAGATGTGAGCGAGATGATCCTGGACACGCTAGAGCTGCTGGAGCAGACCGGCGGCCCCGACGCGTTCGTCAACATCAAGTACATGGTGCCCACCTACGAAGGAATTCACAGATAAGAGACCGTGGAGTAGATCACAACGTCCTCCTTGATTTTGACTTGCGCTACTAGACTCGTGAGGTCACGTAGATGTAGAGAAAGCCGTCCGGGTACACGAAATGCCGGTAGAGCGTCACGATGGAGACGCTCGTGGGCACGACCACGCCCTGGACAATAGCGGCGTAGGCGGAGTAGGAGCTGTTGGGGAACAGATCAGGCAGCAGAGTGGACAAAACGTCGAGCAACGATCTCGCTTGCCCTGCTGGTCACATGCCCATTCAATACCCAGAGCGAGCTGACGTGGTGGGAGAAGGAGAAGACGAACGCACCGTTTTGAAGCGGAGCAATGGGCATTTGGATGGGCGTTCCCTTGTCCAGATGCACGCGCACAGGCACGAGTCGCAGAGAGAACGCCGACTCGCTCTCTTCTCTCAGCTGCAGGGCGCCGGTGGCATCTCGGTAGCTGCGGTAGTCGTCTGAGGTCACAGTCAATAGCATATGAAAATTGCGGACCCACAGCTCAAGGCAGCAACTCACTGTGCGTGACGCTGGCCCAAATCTGGCTCTGCTGCGCCTCGGGCATGTTCATGATGGCCTTGGTGGAGCCTGTGCGCAGGAACGTGGCCTACAGAGCCACTCAACGGCATCAGCCATGGCTTGTACTCTCCAAGCCGTTCGATACGCGTCTCTCTACCTGCTTCAAGCTGTGCATAAAGTGCATTTCGACGTTCTGCTCGTTCTCGCACACGAGGATCTACATACAGCCCAAGGTAGTGCAGGAGGTCAGTCACGCTATCCGCCATACCGTCAGCACATACGTTTGGGCCACCTCGTCGGTCGGGAAGCCCTGGAAATGCACCGTGAGTCGCCATGGGAGCTGCGCCTTGCCGCTGGTGGCGCCCACGTGCTTGTCCCAGAGCAGGCCGAAGGGCAGATGCCACTGCAGCGGCTCGCCCTCGACTGCGAACCACACGGTCACGTGCTGCAGGTGGCTCATGGGCGGCGCTGCGTCGCGGAAGTACTCCACGACGGCGCGCGTCTGCGACACGAGGAAGCTTTGGCGTGGGATCAGCGCCTGGTGGAATCAGCAGCAGTGAGAACGAGAGCGACAGAGGCGACATGCAGACGGACGCACGTAGAACGGCCGCGGCGCGTGCAGCGTCGTGACTTCGGACGGGTGCAGAGAGAACACGACCGGGATGCGGCCGTGCCAGAGCCGCTCGTGCACCAGCTCACTCGGCTCCATCGTAGCTTCTGAGCTTCTGATACCACACCGGTGGAATATACTGTAATACCTCTGTTCAAGACACATCATGATGGATCGGTCATTTATGTTCAATATATTACCCTACTGCTGCAACATTAGAAACTCGCAAGAGTGACAAATGCGGCCATGACCAGCATAATCAGATTCCTGCGGCTCATGCTGCTGCTGGATGAGGTGATCATGGACAGAATGCTGGCGTCCGTGGAGCAGTCGCTGTCGATCCACCCGGTCTCGCAAACACAGGTGGAGGTCGCAAAGTCGCATATGCCATTACCGGAGCATGCATTGGGACATTGCAAAGCGCAGACCACGGACGGGTCCGGACACGTGAGCATGCCCGTGAAGCCAGCGACGGTCACTTGCGAGCCAGGTTTGGTGCAGGTCACGTTCACAGTAGCGCTTTCGGCCTTGGAGCTTAATGGGAGCGTGATCTCCACGGTCTGATTGTCGGAGCAATGCATTGCGTAGCATCCAGTTTGACGCCGACCATTTACGTTCCAAGAAGTCGAGTCCTTGCTGCGCAGCGTCGTGGCAGTGCATTTGCAAGTGGGGCAGTAGGTCTCGCCCAGGATGTTGAGTGTCGTTCCCTTGGGAACTGACAGGTTGTCCGTGTTGGTGCAGTCTCCGCCAGAGAAGCCCGTATTGATGGGGCAGAAGTCGCTGAACGAATTCGTGGCTCCTTCAGTTGGGTCCTTGTGGAAATACTGGTAGTAAGGAGGGATGGACGACCCAGCCGAGAGCCCGCACAATGACCTTGACGTCGCGTCTACCGAGCAGCTCTCGACGCCTTTGCTGGTGCAAAAGTGACTGGGCGCGATAGATTTGGAGGTCGCCGGGTCGATGCATTTTTCCTGTGCAAACGAGCAGCCTTGCTTCTCTCCGAAGTGCATCCGTGACGCCATAGATAGATTGGTACGATACCACCCGGAGTCCTCGAAGAAAGCCAGTGTCAGACCACTGAAGATGTTGCGAAAGCTGGCCACGGGGCTCATGTACTCTGGTTCAAACAGCCGCTCCTCCCAATGGGAGCCCATACAACCGGAATCCTGGCTTTCTAACTCAGCACCAGCGAGACTCGAGCAATTAAAATGAGCCCGAACAAACTCAGCCACATGCGGAGTCACCAATTTGGCTACGATGTGATTACGTTCAGTGAAAAACTTCACAGTTGACAGGGCTGGCTTGACAAACACACTGGCCTTGTTACCATTTGTACACGTGGTGCTCAAATAGGTGGGCGGGTTGCCTCTCGAGTCGCGGGGTGTACGTGGAGTGCCATCGGGATTCCGCATGTACGCAAACATCCGCGAGGAAAACCCCAAGGCGTGTGTCATCTCATGCATCGCCACAGCCAGTTGCGTCTCGTACATTAGTGGATCCAAATCGAGCTGCGATGGGCAGAAATTCGCCATACCGAACGTTGGACGGTCGAATTGGTCCTTCTGGCACGACGTTGCGTAAGCCAAGACATCTCCCGAGCAATAGTTCGAATTAGCCGCCCGAATGTAAAGCAAGAAGTCCGTTTCTGGTACGCCTTCTCCACTGGTGTATGTGCAAGCTCCCGTTGCACAACCTGAGGAAGTACATGTGGAGCAGACTTTGGTCGCTCCAAAATGATTACTCGGAATCGGCATTTCGAGACACATTTCATTTTTCAAAAGCGTTTGGCACACGATCGGCGTTGTGACCCATTGCGTATCACATCCGTGCTGAGCCGAAAGGTTTCCTTGAACAGGGACGACATGCAACGTGAGCTTGAAGCGTCGAATTGCATTCGAAATGATCTTCTTGAGCAGATCGCGCTTTCCAGAAGGTAGTAGATGGATAGTGACGTTGTCGAAATACGGTGTAATTCGAATTGGCTTGTAGATACTTGCTGCCACTGTCTTTCCAATATCACGATTATATTCTTGAAACCTGATCTCGTCCATAGCGCGCAGAGCTCGTCTTTGTTGTTGACGCAGAAACGGGTGATCGTCGCTGTACGTTTGCTCATTGCTCGTCATTTGATGATCTAATTGATCATGAATACAAGCACGCAAATGCTCTAGTTGAACTGCCAAGCAAGTGAAAATCAGCACGAGAGAATGCGAAGATCGAGCCATGATGATGGCCACCGTTCCAGCCAAAGGCGCAATTCGTTGTGTGCAAACATTGTTGGAGAGCGCTGGCGCATCATCAGAATCCGCCGAACCTTCAGCTTCCTATTTTCGAATCTGACAAGATCACGTGCGTATCTGGTTCTTGTGCTATTTTTGAAGCAGTAGTGTGACTATGTCCAATATTTTTGCAGATGTTGATCCAAAATAGCAGCATTCACGAAGCATTTGTGACACAGTAATACATACATGGCCGGATCCACCACGCCGTTTTCGTTATCTGCATCATTATGCTCCAGTTCATTGCAAAGCGTGAATGCAATCACAAGAGACGATGGCACCTGGGGGCATTTTGCACGAAAATCTGGTCCACCAGTACGGTGAAACGCAGTGATCGCCTCAATAAACTGCTCCAGAACCTTTTTCTTGTTACGAAAAGATACCAATCCGTTGTCCAATGAGGATTGCTCGAAAGACGCAACCAAATCAGCCTCTTTCGTTTGGAGAATAGATAGCAATTCAAAATTGTGTCGTTGATCGTCTTCACTCAGTTCTTGGATCAACAGCTACATAAAATCAACGAAATACTGTCAGAAGTAACCTTAAAATTCAGATCGAAAGACCGTACCTTTTGTAGCCATTGAGGCCGTACAGAAGGAACTTTCCATTCGTGTTCGAGCTGAAAATGAAGTGAATAGTCACCAGGAAATTGATTGGATCCGTCTACAGCATTTTCAAACTCGTACACTGTAGGCGAAACAATACTTGCAGCCATTGAGTAAAAAGTATCATTACGAGGATTGAAAGAAGAGTCTTCACAGTGATCAACCCAGCTGAGGTGCAGGAACTGTTGTTCTGTGGGATTCTTACTGTGGCATTCTACAGTTGAGTCATATTTTTGTTTGCTGAAAGAGTGAAAGTAAGAGAATCGTTCAAATAGCGTGCCCTGCGAAAAGATCATTGTTTCTAGATCAGCATTCTTTTTCGCATATGCGGATGCATAAAGTGGTCCAATAACCATTTGTTGAAGGAAGAGTGGATGACTTGGTTCCATCTTGTTGAAAGGGGTTAGACCAGGGGGATTCAGTTCTTGAACTACCGATTCAAAGCTACGAAAGGCATGTCCAGCAAGGAGCACAACCTGTTTTGTTGAATCCATTGACTCCACTTGAGGATTTGGATTTGAGCGCTTCCATTCAAAAAGAAGTGTCACCAATTTCTCCAAATCCTGCTGATAGAATGTGAATTTTTGGCGATATTTTCCATCAAACCGTGCTTTCTCGATGACATCGTCGACAGAGTCTTCAATTACTGCCTCTTCACTAACGAGGATTAAAACTCGCATCTTTGGCGTGGCAATAAACGATTGCAGCAAGCCCCATGTTTGTTCGTGGACACATGAACCGCCATAATTCCCCACTGGGAGAACAAAAATTCCAAAAGCACCAAAAACATGGCGAATTGGGTTCTTTTCGCGTGAGTTATAAGCCGATCGTTTCGAAGGTGGTAAGAGCATATTTTGATATTCTTGATGAACTTCTTGAAGCAGCCGTTGAACTAGCAGCTCTCCATCATTTGCGTGATCGTCTCCACCTTTCAGACGATCGTTTGTGTTCGTCATTATTAAATGTGAGCCATGAGCTAGCGATTCACGTACGCCAGGAAGTCTCCACGATGTTCGGTATAGTTGTCGGAGCTTCTCTTTTACGTCAGCATATACAGCTATCTCAGAGTCTGCATGTTTGGTTGACCATTCAGCGATGCGAATAGCTTCTTGAACGATTGGGTTTTCTTCAGGAAAAAATTGCCCACCCAACTGTATCGTCAATGAAATACTTTGAAATGATGAGCTGCACGTTGTTTGCTCTGCAATTGTGCGCCACAAAGTTGTGGTTGCCAAATTCGAGTCCACTTGATCGGCAGCAAAAACTGGTTCTTGATGATCGTTGCAAACAGCTAAGAGATCAAAACGAGCCGGAAAGACAGGTAGAGTCATGAAGCTTGCCCTGCAATCGTCTGGATGCTGAATGTTCTCAAAATTGATTTCGTATAGATGTTCTGGACGCAAGTGCATCAGATAGAATGCTCTTGGTTTACGCTCGTCAAAATGTTGGTAAAACTGTCGAGATTCTTTTGTAAGTGGATTGGTGGCTGTGCATATAACATCCATAGATCGATCTAGCTCGAGCATAATTGTGGCACTTTTATCGTCAACAAAGCCTACGATAGGTCCTAGCAGTACCACAGCTAGTTCCATATTGCGACTGTCCATGTTCAAGAACTTCGTGTGTAGCCATTTTTTCTCCATCTCTTGGACTGTAAAACACAAACAGGATTTTTTGCCGAAGTTCACTTGCCCATGTTCGAATGAGAATTGGTCGTGCAATAAGCCATCCATACATGTCATTTGTTGAGCAGAAGACATTGAAATTATTGCTCCAGTCGCATATTGGTAGGCATCAGTGCGCAAATTGACATCTTTAATGCATGTCTTCGCTGAAAATCCATTTTTTGTCGCACCAGCAAGTACCGCAAATTGCCGATTTAGATGCTGCATTTTCCACTCGAATAAAATACTCAAAAGTCGAGCTTGGATTTGGTTATTGCCACTCCATGCGTCCTTCTCTTTTTTTGATAGGTCTTCAAAGCTATTTGAGTTTTCATTTATATCATCAACTGATGGAACATCATAAATCAGAGGGCACTCACTGCAGACGATAAGAAATCGCATCGTCTCGCTTTCCAAAACCTTTTCTATGAACTCCCATTGTAAATTGCTAAGTAGCTCATTATCAGCAGCCTGTGATCCACCGGGCTCGAGTCTTGCACTTCGAAGATCGATCATAAGCACCGTCAGTGGACCAAGGGTCCACACATATTCTTCTCCACGCTGAGGAGCGAGCAGCTGGTTGAAGCTCACCAACTGCTTTTCAACTTTGATCTTTTCGTCTTTGAGAGCACGAACATGTTTTTCCACACGTCGTGCGCCTTCAATATCGCGGCGTTTCTTCTGATTTTCCAAATCGCTCTCTGCGATCGGGATTTGCAGTGATAACTGGAAAATTTGAGCGGCGGACGACAGTGCTCTCTCAGCAACTTGGACCAACTCTGTCTTTTTGAGCGAAATGGGGAAATGGGAAATGATGATGAGATTTATTGCTTGCTTATCATAGCGTAGGTTTTATTACCTCTCGTGCCCAGCATTCAGGCAGCTTGTCATCCCATAATTGCCGTTGATACTCATGGTATAGACGGCGTGCGCAGCGAGTAACAGTTCGCGTTACTTGCATCTACCAAAGTGTTTTACATATTATAGACGCATTTCCATGTCTCATTCACTGAAGCAACGAAGCCATACCTGAATGGTTGTTTGCTGGTGATCAATGTAAAACTGGGGTCGAGTCGTGAATGCTGGATAGATATCGGCGTCGCTCCATATCATTAGGTTGGAGCAATTCGCGAGCACATATCGTCGATCAGGTGAGAGCGTCCACTGAGAACGGTATGTAGAGCGCAAGATCTCTATTGCTTGTTTCTCGACCACATCCCACTTTGCATCATTGGAACTCGCCGCGTGGCGCAGAATAACGCGCCAGGCTTCGTCAAACATATTCTTCATGGCCACTTGGCCACCTAGATGTAGCACAATGAGCGCTTCCTTTGCAACGACCTGCTCTTTGATGTCGGTCCAAAGGTCACGCTCGCCGCATTCACGTGCGAAAACGTCGTCCCCGCTAACAGCAATTGCCCTCAGCGAGACGGCTCCGGATTCCAAGGTCGGCGTGCGGAATCCTCCTCGTCTCGTTAGCACGTCTTCCTTGCGAATGCCACTGAATGAGAACGTATAGTCCCGTCCTGGGAGTAGTCTCTCTATTTGGAAGACACTCGGTCGGCCGGCATTACATGAGATCTGTTGTTTGCATGACGGAAGCTCGACCATCTGCCCCGTGATAGCGTCCAGAGTCGAGATGTGGCAAGTCACAACGGTGGTCTTGTCGATTTCCAGCAGGATCCGCGCTCTCTGGAGATCCACACGTCCGACTACAGGTCCCACCAGTACACGTGCACCTTCACAGTAGCGAATACGATCGTTAGTATGAGTCACAGAGTGTCCCTTTGGCCATGTGGGTTTCTACCTGCTTGCGAGTCAATCAGCGCTCCGTCCACCACGACCTGGTGCGGAAGCGTCGCGCTGACCAGCGGCTTGTCGTGCAGCTTCGACAAAGCGCACTGCATGGCCTCCAGCTGCTGTAGCAGCGACTGCACATCGCCCTGCTCGCTGCTCGCGCCATTACCCATGGCCCACTCTTGTGTGAGGATCCAAATGCAGAGTGATTGCGATCCGTCGGTTTAAACAGGTCCTCAAAAGGAAACGATCGGATTAGACGGGGTTCGCGCATTCACTTGCGCAATATGGGGCTCGTGAACACGAGGAAGGAGGTGCTGCGGCTCTACCGGGTCATCCTGCGCACGTCGCGCGGCTTCCAGTGGAAGAACGAGAACGGCGATCCCTGGTGAGAGAACGAAGAGCTGTCTGGATTGACCCTGGCGGCTGGAATTGACCTATTGGCGCTGTTGTTGGTGCGCAGGGGCAAAGTGCTGCAGCAGAATGCGCGCCAGGAGATCGACAGTGTGCGCCACATTACGGACACGGAGGAGATTTCCAAGCGTCTGATTCTCGCGTGGGACTGCGTCAAGCAGATCCAAGACAAGGTGCGGGGTGGTTGCGTTCGCTCGTTCGTGTCCAGAATGAATGACGTTGTGTGTATCACGTCCTTTCCAGTTGATTGAGAAGCACGAGGCTCTGCAGCAGGCCACGCACGACAAGAAACAATAGAGGAAACGTGTTTTTGCTTTACGATGAGGCTCTCACTTACTTCCGTGACGACGGGAAGTCGTCCTGGAGCTCTTCTCGCCGGGCTGTAAACGGCGGAGGCGCCTGCACGTTCGAATCCAGCTGCTCGTCGTAGTTCATGAAATGCTGGTTGCTGCGGAACTCCAGGTACAGCGTGAAGAGCACGTGCAGAGACTCGTAGACGTTCTTGTACACAGGGATATCCAGCAGCGCGCAGATCACGCGAATGTACTGCTCCAGCGCCATGTCCATGGCTCCGGTCGGCAGTGCGACCTTACCCAGCAGCTCTTCAAATTCCTCTGGCCAGACCTGCATCAGGTTCTCGATATCAGGCATCGCCTTGGTATAGTGCACCTGTGGAGGCGGCTTGGTCCGGTGAAGATCGGCGATGCTTTTGATCCATCGATCGATCTCTTTGGGCGTCTTCTCGGCGTTCTCGATGCTGCGCACGACGATATCGCCGTGCTTTTTCTTGGACGTTGCGCGGAGCTGCAGATCCAGTACTGTAGCGTCTGACTGACTCAGACTCGGCTCGTCCAGCATTTTCAGACCGAGATTATCAGGCTCTCCGTCGGGTCGAGGGATCTTGAGGAATGCGTCCATGTCGCCAACGGCCGGGATGTACTCGGGGATGAAGCATTTGAGCCGCGTCTCCAACTCAATCTCTTGGGCCTTGAAGCGGCCGATGTACTGGAACAACTCACGGATATCACTGGACACTTTCAGGTGAGCAAAGTCACTCTCCTTGTAGCTACCAGCGTTGGCCATAATCGCAGCATGCCCACCGCTTCCTGTCCCAGCTCCGCCGGTAATTGCGTTGGCTACGGATGCAGGTGCAGCAGATTGCGATTGCTCGGCCTCGTCTTCGTCATCTTCCTCGTCTTCTTCTTCGCTCTCGGACGCTTCTGAAGAGCTTTCGGAGTCTGGTTTCTTCTTAGGCTCCGGAGCTTTCCGTTCAGGCTGCTTGGTCGGTGTTGGTGCCTGTTTCGGCGGCTCTCTGATGGCTGGAGCAGCAGTAGGAGCAGGTTTGGGCTGCGGTTTTTCCTCTTTGATACTCTCTTTGCGTACAGCAGCTGCGGTTGCTGCAGCCGAAGCGGCTAATGATGCTGACGATGCCGTCATTTGGGCTTGCTGCTTGGCTTTCATGCTCTTCCGGTCGGGTGTTGGCGCTCCATTGGTGTCGATACTCTCACCAGAATCGCTCAGATCCACTTCTTCATCGAACGGTTTGTTCTTCGTCTCAGCTCCAGCACCAGCTGCTGCTGGTTTTGCTGTAGATATAGGCGACGGCTTGGCTTCGGTTCTCGCTGTAGGCGCAGTCTTTGGCGCATCAGCCGCCTTTGCCGGGCTCTCCATCTCCTGTATGCTGGCCGACAGCTCTAGCGCTTCGTCGAATGGCTGGTTCTTGAGTTGGCGGGCTGCCTTCTTGGGCGAGTCATGGCCTTCCGAGACGCTGCCTTCGGACTCGCTGAGATCCATGGCCTCGTCAAAGGGCTGGTTCACGAGCGCTCGTTCGCTGTTGAGCTTATCGCCGCCTGCGCCGGGTCTTCCTGCTGCCGAAGCCTTGGCCTCGCCGTCGCTCTCCGACTCGGACAGATCCTCCTCGCTGCCAGAGTCGTCATCGCCTTCGCTGCTGGAGATGTCGTCTTCGTCTCCTTCGTCCTCCTCCTCATTGTGCTTCTGCTCGCGCTCCGACATGATCCGCTCAAGGATCTATTTGGCTTATGGGTTTCTCTCGAGACCCACGCCTGTTCCCGAGCTCCCAGCGTCGCTTCGTGACCGTCGGTTGAACGCTTCCGTTGTGCTTAGCTTGGCCAATGGAACGAATGCCGTCAGCATTAGACCCATGCAATGCTCTGGGGATGAAGGCCATGAAGTTTGCCTGAAGATCTATTTCTATGAAAGTAATTAAGAGGCGGTCTACTTGCGCGTTTTCAGCTTCTTGCGGGCCGTGCCGCTCCGCGCGTTGTTGACCTGCGTGAACACGCGCTTGGTGTACGACTGCACCTGCTGGTCGGCCATGATCTCCTCCGTGAACGTCTGGCGGCGGTCCTTCTTCACCAGGCGCGCCGACTTGAACTCGTGTGCGCCCTCGATGACCGTGCCCAGCTGGAAGTGCTTGGGCAGGTTTTTGTGGTGGTCCGACGTCTTGTAGAACTTCTTCGGGTCCAGGTAGTTTCGCATGCGCAGCAGCGCGAAGTCGCGGCGTGCCTCAGGCGTCATGTCCTCCGACGCCATGTTGAACCACTTGCGGCCGGCCGACTTTACGTTCTTGGCCTCAGAGCGCTGCTGCTCCGAGAGCGCCGAGACCTGGTGCTGCTTGGCCACCACCTGCGACTCCTCGCTCGTGCGCTTCGTGGCCACCAGCTGCGCGCCATTGGAGCAGCGCTGGCCGTTGAACTGGAAGTACGCGTCCTTGCTGGCCCCACTGTCGAGCGCATCGGGCACCAGCTTTGATCGTCGGGACGTTGTGTTGGAGTCAGTGGTGGGCGTCCTGGTCGACAGGTTCAGCCCGGAAGCCGCCATCAGAGCCTAGAGGAATACCAACTACGTGAGTCAAAGCAGTCGATATGGAGAGCAAACAGAGAAGCTGGCTGCTCACGTAGGACAGGATGTCGTCTTCGCTCACGACAGCGCTGGTCTGCTCTTCATGCTCCTGCGTCTCTTCAGCCTGCTTGTCCTCTTCCTCCTCCTCTTCTTCATCGTCAGAGTCCGGCAGCATCATCACCACTTCCTCGTCCTCCTCTGTCTCAGCCGCATCCTGCTCTGGCACTGGGATCTCCTCCACGGAATCGTCGTCCACGACCACGATTTCGTCCTCGTCCTGCACTTCGATCACCTGGCGCTCTTCTTCGGCCTTCTCAAGCGCCTTGACGGCATTGGGGGAACGACCGCGCTTGGTCGGTGTCGGGGTCTTGGCCTTCGAAGCGCTCGCAGGGGACTACGTATAGAGCCATGGCCCAATCAGCTCTGCATTCGTGACCCAAGAGACGCATTTGCCTCAATGCCATTCGCATGGTGTATCGTACCTTCTTCACAGGCGTGGTGTTGCGACTGCGACGTGTGGGCGTCGTCTTAGCGGGCGATGGCTGCGCGTGCTTCTCGTCGCTGCTGGCGGCCTCCGTCTTCACCTGCAGCCGCGGGGACGACCTGCGCGTGCCGACCATGACTTCTCACTATGCTCTTTTGACTGGTTCCTGGGCGTCTCGATAAAGTACGAATGCGACGGCCTCTAAAGTGCGTATTTACTCCATTAAGTTCGCACAGCAATGGGAGCGAAGAAGATCCCGAGCGCCAAGAAGAGCAAGCCCAAGAAGGAGCTGCCGGACAAGAAGAAGAGGCCCAAGCGGCCCAAGAGCGGATCCAATGACGAGGACGAGGTCCAGGCCATGCGCGTGCAATTGGACGCGGTCGGATGCAAGCTCAAGGTGCGGTTGTGGGCGGATCTACGAGTGCCCTGTGCGTGCAGCTGACAATGGCGCTTTGCTATTTCAGCAAGTAGAAGCGGACGGCAACTGCCTCTTCAGGTTGGTCTAGCGTCCACATGCACTACAGCTCTAAGGTATACGCAGGTGCAAACGCTGCTGCTCATTTGATGCTACAGAGCGATCAGTGACCAGCTCTACGGTGACCAGCAGTTCCACTCAGACGTGCGCAAGGTACGACGGCTCTTGGATTATGATGATTGGAGAGGCATTGATCCGTGTGTGGGAATAGTAGCGGATTGTGGACTACATTAAGCATCACAAGGACCACTTCCTTCCGTTCATGGAGGACGAGGAGGACTTTGAGCACGTGAGACGCAGTCCTTCTCTGCCTCTTGGTCTCACCTTCTGAGGCAGCTAACCCACTCTCTGATGAGTTTAGTACTGCAAGCGGATGCGCGAAGAGAGCGTATGGGGAGGCAACCAGGAGCTCTACGCGGCCGCTCGACTGTTCCAGATTTACATCGTGATCCATCTCAACGCCCTGTGCATGGTCATCGAGTGCGACGCGTTGCGACCGCTGCGAATCATCCACGTGGCTTATCATGGCAGCGACCACTACGACAGCGTCCGCTCCAAACAGGATGACGAGAACGCCGACTCCGCGCCGCAGCCGATCGAGTTGGACTGCGACGGATTCCGGTCCCATGAGCTGGAACAGGTGAGAGTATTTGCTTGCCATAGCTACGCCATGCGACGGAGAGCTCACCAGTGTATCTGGCTGTTGCGTGTAGCGATGGAAAGCGCACGGATGCAATACTGACGCTGCTGCTGAAGTCCATCGGATCGTGGCTCAGACCACAATAGATGATGCTGGCGGAAAGCCCCAGGACCAAGACGCCGAACTCGCTGCTCGCCTTGATGCGCTCAGCGTTCGGCCAACAAGAGAGGGAGTTCCACTGAGCAAGAAGGCCCAGCGCATGCTGAAGAAGGCCAACAAAACCAAAGTGAAGCGGTCATGATCAAGCGCTCCTGCTGGTGTAGACCAAACCAGACAAACCCAGAGCCGAGTTGATCGAGCGGATCCTCCACCGCCATCGCCATGCAGGGACGAGGATAGACAGTTAACCATGAGTTTCTGATAATGCAAGAACTTATATTGACCAATTGCCAAGTTTGGAGTGAGTCATCTCTGGGCTCAACGCGCAAGCAGCATACTTCTAATTCCCTAGCACAAGCCAAGCATCATGCTTCGCTTCTGGCTGGAGATATGGTGGTCCAGCAGCACGACGTGGCCGCGGTCTATACATTGTCTTGAGTCTGTGGGTGAGAGGATACAACATGAGCATGGACGACGGAGGAAGCCAAGACCACCGTAGATAATAGATCATTGTGGTAAATAGGACACGCAGTGGACTTCTAATTCAAAACTGATAATGCAGAGGCAGCCAGAGAGCACACGCCGCAAGCCGAGCGAAAGAAGC
>JAADVQ010000112.1:0-30097 GCA_023335835.1 Elongisporangium senticosum | reverse complement strand
TCTCTCATGGTCCTCATTTCTTCTTCAGGAAGGATGACGACGCTGCTGTGTGCCTTGGTTGGCGAAGGAGTTGTGATCCCTGTGGAAATGGACGAGCACCAGTCCGTGTCCGATCTCAAGAAAGCAATCAAGAAGCACTTGCCGGCTGCCTATGAATGTGCCGCCCAATCTCTCCAGCTTTACGCTGCCAAGAGCGAGGATCAATGGCTGCGATGCGATGACCCTGACGTGCAGCGCATGGCCAAAGGACTTGTGCCCTCTTCTATCAAGAACATTGTGGCGAACGCCGTGGAAATGCGCCCAATCTGCCTGTTGCAGGAGTTTGAGTTTCCGGACGAGGACCCAGCAGAGCCAGGAGCGCATCTTCACGTCCTCGTGGAGCTTCCGAGAGAATTTCAAGGGCTACGCTACTACGAAGGTATCGTGGAGAAGCAATGGAATACTGTGCATTTGCGTGGGGTTGACTGGTATAACGCTGGGGCTTGCTGTGTAGAACTCAGAAGCAATCTCGTTTGCTGCGAGTACATTGTCGCTGGCTCCGTGGTGATCCTGGGGTTTGCTATTGTGCTTGCGCTGCTCATGTAAACGAACGGAAGGCGGTGGAAAGGAGTCATGTTGACAAGGCCTAATGAGACTGAATGAACTGTTCAATCTTTCATCCTTGTTCTTACGGTCTCAGCATTCGGCAATGCTGTAGCTCTCAGCCGAGATTCGCCGCGTTTGTTTCCGTACAACGCTAGTAAGTCGATCAACAAGAGCAATGAACACGATCGCGTAAATGGGATCGAAAGCACGATACGCTCTCAGCCAGTGGAGTGCCACGCCAGCGACAATCAGCACACAGAAGCTCACGCCCAACAAGGCGACATGTAAATCCGAATACCCATCGATAGCATACGCTCTGGCGAGAGCTTCGACCACGAACGGACACGCAATGGACTCTTCCGCGATAAAACGCACGATCATTCGATGCAACGTCCAGCCACGCCCAGTCACTGCCTCCGGTGGTCTGTTCTTGCGGTCCAACCACGTTCGATCAACCAGCATAACCTCCACCAGCAAAGCGATGCACCAGGCTCCAGAATAGCGAAACCCGAAGCTGGTTTTCCCAAGCACATCCAGAGTTGCCAGCATCACGCTCTGCGCCATGGCGTAGAGCAAAAGCACAAGCTAATTCAAGGGGACCTTCTTGGTCACCAAGTTGATAACCCAAGTGAAGGCCATGGCCATGAGAACATTCGCGACACTCACAAGCGCATATCGGTAGCCTTGACCCTTGAAAAGTGTCTCGATAGCTTTGCGAACCTCTGGAATCAGCGTAAGAAGCCCCGTGAGGATCCACACCAGCACCACTTTCAAAGCGCATGCTCACGCTCGAGCTTGCGCTCCTGCTCCAGAAAAAAGGATGCGATAGCACTGGGCTCTCTTGGGGAATCACCTGGTGGTTCCGTTGTCGTACAGGTGGCTCGCTGATCCTCAATATCAACAGGAGCGGCGGTTCGTACGATGGACCGACTGAAGTGAGAATCAACTCGTCGTTCTCTCAGACGTTCTGCATGGTTCTGAGAAAGAAAATGCAAATGTAGCGACAGTTTGGAAACGCAGGGTCCCGCTTTGCGATGGAATTACGAATCGGTCACGATTCAAGCACACGGAAAGCGAAACACTCGTTGAGATTGAACGCCAACTAATATTGTAATTCATCCACTGTACATTCTATTCGACAGAGCAGGACGATGCATGTGCTGGTCTTGGTCGGAATGTGTGTAGCGGTGTCCGCTTAAGCACCCGGAGCAAACCGCTGAACACACTTCATCAGGCTCAAATAACTTTGAAAGTCCGTTGCGCGCTTTCACTGGGGGTGATGGTTCTTGCTTCATTTACCAGTGGCTGCTGAGATCACTTGAACTTCGCTTCTGTTGAGCAAAGCTTTGAGGTCGTGCTGTGCTTTTTGCCTGTTGAGTAGAGTTGGCACGAGGCTTCTCCTGCGCGAATGAGAAGCAAGAAGCAGAGATCTGAATTGTCACTCAAAGGACTATCCCAATGCCTTTGACGTTCCTGTAAGATCGAATCGTCCCATACAGTAGAAGCGTTCCGTTGCAGCAACTGGTGGTTCCGTGCGAAAAGAGATGGGCCGTGGTTTCACAGCGCCAGACCAAACGCTGGACGTTTGAACGCACGTATCGCGCATTCTGGTCAGAAGCAAGCGCACAGCCCCAGCGGCCCGTCAACCCTCGAAAAACTGCACAGGAGGAAAGTGTCCTTACACTTGGTATTCGCACAGCCAGCTCAGAATAGAGGCGGATGGTTGGGAAACGATGATAATTTTTACGCGTGGGCGTTGGAATTGTACGATGGATTGAAAGGATTGGCTGTACCTATGGAAGTTTCAGCTCCTAGAGGACCAGAGAAATGCTGTCTCCCCCAACCCTATGCTCCAGACTTCCCGTCCACTTTGCTTCCTTCGATCAAATGGCAACAGCTCCTTTCCTTTCCTGTCAACCATCCTGCATCCAGATTACCGTAGACTGATCGGTCTGCCGTGGCTGCATGTGGAAGCGGGAGGCGATTGCGAAGTGTCACCATCTCAGTTGCATGGAATGCTTCCGGAGATGGCAGAAAAAATACGCGAAAATTCCCAAAGCTTGACCCAGTTGCCTCTGGTCAGGTGGGTCACCCCTCCTCGTTTTGCCACAAGTTGCCGTTCAACAACCTTTGATTGGCTGAAAAGGCGCTACAGCCGTGACGTGACGCACGAACGGACGCCACTGCCAGGGAGTAAGTCGCCGCATCGCAGAGTGCAACTCAGATCCGCTGATGGTTTTTCTCGGCAGCCTCCCACCTTTCACACGCAGGTACAGTAAACTACAAGTCCCCCCTCCCCCTTTCCCCCCACAAAGAGAAATCCAGAGGAGCGGAGCAAGGAGAGAAGCGGACGGGTGAAGAGCATGGACTTGGCCAGCATCCTCAACGACTCAGTGGCGGACGACAACGAACCGGAGCAGGAGATGGAGGACCCTAAGTGGAGTGTCGACGAGATGCAGTGCGCCGTTGCTATTCTGCAGGACTTCCAGGACCCCCATCCTCTTTCGACACGCTCATCTGCGATGGCGTCGCCGGCGGCGTCCACCTCCTCCAGCGCCCACGCCGAAGACGACGAACAAGCGGATGACCACGACGGCGCAGGTAGCGACCGAAGCTACAGCTCACTGCGTCCACAGCGACGCAAACAATCCGACGACCACCAGCAGAGTGGCGGATGGGCGTCCAAGCTGGACCTGCTGGTCCAGGCGGACGAGATGATCACTGACCGCCGCCGCCGTGCGGTCCCGGCCGCATCCAGTCTGCGCAGCGGCATGTGGACCAAGGCCGAGGAGGAGTATGCGGCCGCACTCATCTACTACTTCCTGCGCGGCGCGCTGTCGCTGGAGGAAGGCACGACGCTGCGCAAGTTCCTGGCCGACGAGCTCAACTGCAACCGGCGCCGCGTGTCCATGAAGCTGGCCACCGAGATCATCGCCACCAAACGGATCCCTCGCAAGGTTGGCGCGTCGGCGTTTGTGCCGCTGCATCCGCCGCCCAGCGACGCCGAGCTGGACGAGATGACGCAGGTGCTGGGCAATCTCAAGCAGCGCTGCTTCGCGCCCGTGGCCTCGGCCCGGAGTGAGGCCCGCCGCCTCTATGAGGACGACAAACCCAAGCTGCACTCGGCACTCAAGAGCAACGCCGTCAAGTCCCCCGGGAACCTCAAGCGCCGCCGCCCGACCATCATTCGCACAGGCTTCGACTCGCGCGAGGAGGAGACGTTCGTCACGGCCATGTTCGAGTGCTTCATGGCCGGCCTGCTGGCCATCCCAGAGGGCACGTCGCTCGTGAGCTACCTCTGCGACCAACTGCAGTGCAGCCCCAAGACGCTGTCCATGAAGCTGGCGCCGCGACGCCTGGGCGAGCGCAAGTTCCCGGACAACGTGGGCACCATCACGTACCTGCGCAAGCAGAGCAGCTCTTCGTCCGACCCCACGCCCGAGGACGTGCAGACGCGGCTGGAGGAGCTGCGCCATGCAAGCGCCACGGCCGACCACAGTACGCCCACGCACCTGATGCCCGTGATGCCCGGCAAGCCCAACAGCGCGGCTTCGGCCCAGTGCAGCCCAAACCGCTACGTGCTGCGCAGCGGGCCCTGGTCCCGCGAGGAGGAAGTGTACGCCGCCGCACTGATCGACGGCTTCTTCAAGGGTGCGCTGGATATCAGCGAGGGCACGACCCTGCGCGCGTTGCTGGCGTCGCGGCTGTGCTGTAACCCCATGCGCATCTCCAAGAAGCTCGCGAGCGAGTGGATCGCCGACGTCAAGATCCCCAAGAAGCTCGGCTCCTCGACCTTCGTGCGCCGGTCCACCGTCACGGCCGGCGAGCGTCTGGCGGCGGAGGAAGCGCTGCGCGTGATGCAGCACTCGTACCTGCAGGCCGAGCGCGAGAAGGACGGTGGCTCTGTGGGTACCAAGCACGCGCGTCACGAGGACGACAGCAGCCGCATGCTGTCGCGCAGTCCGCCCAAGGCGCGAAAGCTGCTCATGGAGGACGACGAAGAGCCCGCGAGTCCGTCGTCGTCGTCTGCGTCGTCCATCTGGCAGCCGTGAGGACCCAGTTATTATCTAAAGGGAGCAGCAGCCGGGAGAAGGCTGGCCTCCCTCGTAAATCTATCAGCGTTTGCATTCTGCTCCCTGTCCCAGTTCTCGTTGCCCCCACTATCAGCCGAACGATGAAGTCGAAGCTCGTGCTCAAGATCTGGTGCGTCGTGCTGCAGGAAGGCAGCGTGTTCCGCGTCAAAGTGGGCGGCAGCCAGTACGTGGACGACCTCAAGCTCGCGATCAAGCAGCGCATGCCCAACACAGTGCGCTGCGACGCGCCCAAACTCGCGCTCTATCTGGCGCAACGGGACGACACATGGCTGAAACAGGATGATCTCGATCTGCAGCAGTTGGCCAGAACACCGCAGCGCATTCCGTTGGGTATCCAGTCGCTGCTGCGCTCAGAGACAGAGCTGCGAGCTGGGCATCGCCTGGATCAGTTTGGGTTCCCCATCAGCTCTCCCCGTGATGTCGTGGAGCTACATGTGCTGGTCGACTTGCCGGTGCATCTGCGGCCGATCGCAGCATCTTCCAGCCGTCACGCCAGCCTGGCTGGATGGACCCTGTTCGTCTACCGAGTGACTCTGGTGGTGGCTCTGGTGCTGCTCTTCTGTCCACGTCCTAGTGGCAAGAGGACTCAGCGCTGGGAGCGCTCGCTCCCGTGGCTGTTTCTTGGAGCCGTTGCGATACTGGGCGTACAGATCTCGACGCTCAAGCGAGAGCTGACTCAGTGGGAGCAGCAAATGGCCAAGAAGAGAGACGTTCGACTGGGCTACGGACACAAATAGTAGCGAGATGCATGGAGCTCAACGTGTTCACCAAGTTTCTTTGATTAAACTGTTAGCAAGATCATCAGCCTACAGTGAAATGACCGAATCAGGATTCCAAATCTTCATGAATTGCTTGGAGGAGTCGAGGAATAGCGTGGACAGAAACAACGACGTAGATAATTCGAAGGGTGCAGTACGAGCTCAAACAGTACATGACTGCTGCTGTAAGCGTCCCGACCAGCTCAAATTGCGATCGTATTTGGATACCCACCCATGGCATATGCGTTCGCAAGCGTTCCGATGACGTAAATGCTCGCAATTGATTCATCTTTGACGTAATGGTCCCATGGCTTCTTGCGTGTTCTATTTCGTCCCGCTGATGTGGCAGGTTCCACGGGGCAATTGTCCGTAGTATTAATAATATCAGCACCCAAGCAGATCAGCCAAGCGAACGAGTACAAACATGCCAACGTCGAGTCTGAAACCACGTCGAGTGTTACCAGTGAGATGCCCATTGCAATCGCGTACACCAAACTCACAAGCCACACGATCCGATCATACAACTTCAGCCGTCTTGCCAATGAGGCCCCCAGATGAAGCCAATATGAGTGAGTGCGATCATGAGGCAGACGAAGAATTCGTCCTGGTCTTGGAGCGTTTTCTTGATGAAAGCTCTGATCTTTGGACACATTGTATGGAAGAGCGTGAGTATAGCAACGAGCAACATGTACAACGCACAAGGCGCCAGTGGGTGGAGCCCGAACTTCCGCATGAAGAAATGCCAAACAGGACGGACGCTGTTCGAAAGTGCCTTAGATTCGGAGAGGGAACCCGTTGGGGACCATACCGACTGCTCATCGTACAACTTTTTTTTAAAAAAGGTTTATGATGTGCAATCGGGGGATGATGAGCAAACTAGCGTCATCCAAGGTAGTCGAAGCTTCAAATGATCCACTAACCCTCACTTCTTCTTTCCAGAGCACGATGTCAGACGACATCAGAGACAGTTTGAAGAAGTACAAGCCGGCGTTCTTCAGTTGCAATAAAGACAAGGTCACACTGTATCTCGCACGCGACAGCGATGGATGGTTTACTGTCGACGATGTCGATGTGAAAACGTTCCTCGAAGCATATTCTCCAAGATCCATCAGTAGCGTCGTGACGCAGAGGCTGAAGATGCTTCAGATCGCATCTATCCTGCAACTACAGGGGCAAGAGCAAGAGCAAGAGCAAGAGCAAGAGCAAGAGCAGCTACTGGAAGTAGGCAGACCGATTGCTCCGCAAATCATCCATTTGCTTGTTGAAATCCCAGTGTGAACAAAAAGCAATTACTTGTACAAAGGTATGCACTGGCATATAATTAATAGCTTTCTGTGGAGTATTCACACTATCTGACCACGATAGAGATCCAAACTATCCTCCGCGCCATCGAAGCTACGTTCATGAGCCTTAGCGTGGTCATCGCAGTTTTTCTCGTTATGTGCGGCATTCTTCCTGTGCCTTCCACTTGTGCTTCCGTAAGCCCCGAAAACTAAGGAGTTTGGACACTTGCTTGTTTGTTCGCTCTAAACGGCACGATTGTGTCTGCGCTCAAGTACATCAGGCCGTATTTGCGAGCCAAGAGGAAGTCATGGAGGCTCTGCCTGGATATGGATCCATTAATTGAGAGTCAAAGATTGCGTTCATGATAGGCACATTTGAGCATCAGTGGTGTCAACAAATCGTGTTCGTACAGTTTGGACTGGTATCATTTGTCCACAGCCTGCCCTCATGACACAGCTCTCGATTGTTCAAGCTAAGTGGCCGATCTCATGTGCTCCAAACGCATCGAATAAACCACGAAAGCGCGTAGACACTTCATCAGCAGCAAGGTCAGCTGAACGCCACCAGCACGACTTGAGATAGGGAAGGTACGCATAGTACGTGTATGCAGCCAGAAGACAAATGTACACATGTGAAGCGTCTTGATTTCACGTAAATACGCGGAAATGTATGGGCCAGCGACACTCAAGACTTCCATTACAGACCCATGAGAAGGCTGTCAGGTAGTTGAATAACAATGACAAACAAGCTCGCGTTCACAAAGTTTCCAACCAGGGCCAAGCACCAAACCGAATGCCTCGGCATCTCTGCGGGCAGCAACTGAGTCAGAGACCGACTATGCTGCGCACTCATTCACTGCGATTGCGGCTGATCGACCTGCAGAACTTCGTACACCAGAGCCCACGACCACAAACCAATAGAAACACGCGAAATTGGTATCCGCTTGTACGTCGATCGCAGTCAGCATCACGCTCTCCGCCATCGCGAACGCCACCAGAGCAAGCCAAGGCTTGACCATTATGAAGGAGACTTTCGCATCTTCGTCACACATAAAGACAGTCGCAGTCACAATCGCGTTGCCAACAAACAGAGCAGTGCTGTGCTGAGCGACCACTCCGACTGCGGCCCTGGCCTCTGGAATCCGCGTGAAGATGAACGTCAGCAGCCACATTAGCAAAACAATGAGCGAGCAAGGCTCCATAGCGTCATGCTTGAACTTGTACTGCTGGGTCAGCAAGTAACTTGCGATGCAGCTGCGCTTTCGTGGCTTGGGGGCCGCTTGCTGGTCCTTGTCAATATCCAACGCGAACGTCGCGTACTTGTTGGGCTGTGCGTGTAGGCTACCGCTTTCTTGTGCTTTCTCCATGGCGAGTTTTCCAAAGGCAGCTTTTGCCGTCAGTTGCTCGTCTCGTCTCATGGACTATGGTCAGCCTACGTCATGCAGGCATAACTGTGGGGACAGTTTGAGCTTGACTGGTCCAAGAGCTCACGTGATGCCGAGACAGTTGCTGAGTAAAGAGCCACAAGCGAAGCTGCTCCAGTTCTTTGGCAACTGCCAGTGAGAAGTCTGAGTCCAGGAGAAGCAAAATACCTCAGCATCCACGCCAGTATCAAGTGCAATGGCTTCATCCCATATGTGAGCTACGATGGCGCTGCACTCGAATTGTCTCTTCCTGCTCTGATCAGCTCAGTGACGGTTCCATTAAGAAGCTCAGAGCACTCCTTGAGCTCAGCATGTTCCAAAATTTCTGGCGATTGTGAAGCTACACTTGAAGGCGTCACAGCTCCCCTGTACCCAAGTTAGAGAACATTGCAGCACCGTTGTATCAAACATAAGCGAAATATCACCTAAATCAGAGAGGGAGAAATGCAGCCATTTCGACTGGGAAAGACAACCTCTGCCGCGAGAACTTGTAGCCATAAGGGCTCGGGGTGACCAGAATCCACTGCATCCGCCTATTTGATGCGTCCGTCCGCCTGTTGGCGTGGTGGCCTCACTCTCACATCCCCACGCTAACGGACGCGCGGACATCCCTCCATCCAAGACACACCGCATGGGCTGCAGTCAGAGCACGGCCGTGGATCCATCTGCGGCGCCGCGGCCGCAACGCGCTCAGGCCAAAGCCAAGACGACCAAACATGCGGACGCCCCATCCAAAAACAACAAGATCCCCGCCCCGGCCGCAGGGGAAGAGCAGCCGCCTCAGGCCGTACTCCAGCGCCGCGAATTGAACACGACGATCGACGACGAGAACGCGGACGCCGTGGCCCCTGAGTTTGCAGCCGCTCCGCCCATGAGCATCCGCATGGAGCGGCCAGCGGTCAGCACCGTGGGCAGCCTGCCGCTGCAGATGCCCTCGAGCGTGCGCTGCAACGTGTCGTCGTTCAACATCTCGTTCATCGACCCTGCCAGCGCGCCCAGCAGCCGGGGCACAGAGTCCAACATCGACTCGAGCAGCTCCAACTACAACTTCCTGGCTGCGGCTGCAAGCGAGTCCAAGATCCGCACCGGATCCAACAGGTCCGTGCGCTTTGAAGAAGACACGGTCACGGCCGCAGACTTGGTGGTCAGCAGCGAGTTCGACCAGGAAGAAGACGCGGCGCCTGCGAGTGCGGTCTCCACTGCGTCCCTTGATACGACTGAAGATGTTACTCCAGTCGCGGACGTTGTGTCCCCAGTGGAGGAGACTGACTCAGTCGAGAAGACCACTGGTGTCACTGCATCTGTGGATTCTGAGGAAGCGGTGATCTCTCAAGAGGCCGTGGTGGCTCCTGACACAATTGAATCCGTCCAGAAACCTGTCAACATTGCACCAACGACTGCGAAGACCCCGCGGTCTGCTGAAGACACAGCAGAGACCACTGCTGCCGCATCGACGGTGACTGCTGCTAATGAAGCGGACATCACTTCAGCTGCCGGAGAGACCGACCACCCAGTAGAAATCGTTGCGATCGATTCGCCCAAAGACAAGCAGGACATGGTCGAATCTTGATGTTGGAACTGATAACTAGAGCGCAACCTTTTTGATTCATTGCAGCATGAATTCATTTCCCTGGTGAGCCACCAAATGCTGAGCGGACACTTCGATAGAGCAGCACCAGCGCACGCGATGGCTTTTCAATCATGGTCATGAAAGACTTCTTATCGTGAGAGAATGGATCTGCATCCACTCAATGAACTGACACCCTGATGTCCTTGAGCGTAGACACCAATTGAGCCGTTCAAAACGAATCACGCCTGTCTTCACAAGCCACAGGAAGCCTGCTTAGCAAGGCCATCTCCAAGCCTTAAGCCCCCGCTTGACATAAGGAGGGTATCAATACGTATAGGACATGTAAGCTACCAGAAGACACGTGAACACGATGCGAAGTTGCTTCTATATCAAATAAATTCACCAGCATATGCGCCCGTAAGACCACGGGAATCGCTACTAGCATCTCGAGAACGTAGATGGTTAGATAAGTCCAACCAAGACCGAGCACACTCGTCTCATTCGTAAACGTGATCTTGAACTTGTAGGCTTCCTCGACCAATTTCATCAACGCTTTGTCCCTCTCAGCATGATAGGTTACACTCTAAGTGATCTTGGGGAACTCGACCAGCAATCCCGGCTCATCGAGACACAGGAAGAGCGGACCACCGGGAACGCTTCTTCAACATGTTGCTCTTGTAGATAGCAAGCCTCCATCGCACCTCGTGCCGTTTTTCTCACTCGCCAAGCAAAGGACAAAAGCGGCCTTCAATCTCAATGGAAAAGCCACACCGCAGCTTCGGATTCATGGGAATGGTTGAGAGTGAGGGAATCGCGCAATTCAAGACCCATCAATTCACTAAAATGGGAGCGTTCTCTCGTTTCTCTCGCTTGATCTCTTTGTGTTCTGCCCATCGGTCGATAGCTCGAAGCAGCCAATAGCTAAAGGCCCCTTCGCAGATTCGCCAACAACTCGCTGGTAGTAGATTCACTTGAAAATAGTAACAGAGTAAACAATTACTTGCAGTTCGAAGAGGACCAATGTGCTGCTGCGGCTTGTCCAGACGTGCGCTGTGTAAATAGCGCTGCTGACGCATTGGCAGCAAGCATCAACAGCAAGTGTGTATCTCGAAGCACTACAACATCTCTGGAACTCACCAATTAATTGCTTGTTGTTTGGGTCTACGACATAAATATAGGGACTATAATACTCAAGAGCCGACGGCGGCTGGTGCCAGCGCTTGTCCGTCCACCTGCACGCACTTGAGCTGCGGGCAGTCGGCCGCCAGAGACCGCACGATGCTCTCGCGCTGCAGGTCGCGGCAGAACGCGACGCTGAGCTGCTGGAGAAAGGCCATCCGCTTGAGCTCGGCACAGAGCAGCGCTGGGTTCTCCACGAAGCCCCGACAGCCGCCAATGTCCAGCGTTCGGAGCTGCGCGCAGTGGACGGAGAGCGACGCCAGCACCGACAGCGACAGGCGGCCGTGCCCACGCAGCACGAGGTGCTGCAGCTCGCGGCACTTGGACCAGAGGTACTCAAGCCCTTGGTCTGTGACGCCCCCGCCCCGACCCATGCCGAAGGGGTTGCTACGCGCTATATCCAGGGACGTGAGGTGCTTGCAGTGGTCGGCCAGAGCCTGTAGCGAGACGTCCGTGAGACTACCGGCGCCACCAGCCGCGAGAGACTGGAGCAACAGGTTGCAGCTGGAGGCCACGGCCACGACGGCCGCGTCGCTGATCTTGGGACAGCCCTTCATGCCGATGGACTCGATGCCGCTGGCCTGACGCACGAGCGTGGCGATGCCGTCGGACGAGATGAGTCGACAGTAGCTGACGTCGATGCGCTTGAGCGACTTGGCCTGCGTCTTGCTGACGACGCGCAGCGCTTGATCCGTCAGCATGGGGCACTTGACCGCGCGGATCTCGATCATTGAGTGCCTGGAGGCGCTCACCAGCGCTGCAAAGGCCTCGTCCGAGAGCGTCTTGCATCCGGAGACCACGAGTTCCTGCAGTCCGTGGAAAGATCCGGCCACGTTGACCAGCAGCTCATTCGACACGGCGCAGTCCACGATATGCAGACGCCGGAGCTCGTGGCCGTGGGCTTCGGCAACACTGCTCAGCAAGCCATTCACGCGCTGTTCGTCCCGCTCGCGACGCAGAGTCAGCGTTTGCCACTGGCCGGCGGCCAGCATCACGCGGCGCCATTGCGGGTACGCCTGCTCCAGTGCCAGCAGCTCCTCGAGCGCGAACAGCGTCAACATCTGGCGCAGCACGCAGTCCGGCAGCGCAGAGGAACGCCGCGGCGTCATGGGCGTGGGCTTGTGGGGCGGAGCCATCGCCAGAGAATGCCGCAGTCTCCATCGCCGGAACGGCGGCTCAGAAGCTGTGCTGACGATTCGCCATGACTGCACACCATTGGTCCGGTCTTGTGGCCAATCACAGCCACATTTGACAACGCATCGGCGCACGCGACAAGACTGACACCGGTATCATTACCGGTATTTTCCATTGTTTAGCTGATCAAGAAGAAAACGATGTGGACCACGCAATGTGAACCCATTTCGGCCAAGTCGGATGCAAGAAGGACGACGACACTTTGATTCATAACTTTCTCGTGAAGCTTGGCTGCAGATGCAATGCTGTCGCTACTGCTACTACTGCCTCCTTCGTTGACATGACTTACTGGGCCTTCTTGCTGGGTGTCGGCAGCTTCTCGAGGTGGCGGAAATACTCGTCCACGAAGCGGAAGTACCACGGCTGGTCAAACGTGCCGCGGAAAAAGTTGCACGAGATGTTCACTTCCAGCAGGAGCACGCCCTTGTTGGTGAGCGCCACGTCCCAGCCACAGAGCGGCACGTCCTTCATGAGCTTGAAGTGCGCCTCCTCGCACAGCTTCTTCATCTGCTTGATCTCCTTGATGACGCTGCCCGTGATCGGGGTGCCCGTGTCCGGGTGGTTGGTGATGTCGTGGCCGACCGTCATCTTGCCACGACCGACGTGGTGCAGGCCAATGCGGTACCAGTGAGTCGTAGTCGAGCCCTTCATGATCTTGCCAGTCTCCATGTCCACGTCGAACATGATCGACTTGTGATCGGTGGCGGCGCCTTCCAGGCCGGCGCGGAACACGCAGCTGAGCGACTTGACGCCCTCAATGCCGTTGAGCTCTTCCTCCGAGAGGCCCAGGCCGTAGCGCGATGCCGTGATGATGCGGAAGGTCGAGAGCGGAGCGACTTCCGGCAGCAGCTTCTTGATGAACGGTGAGTTCTCAAGCTTCTCCTGGATGATCCAGTCGCCGCCATCAGTGGCATTCTTGAACATGAAGATGCCCATGCCTCCTTCCTCGTTGCGGTCCTTGATCACGAGCGAGCCCGGGGTCTTGAGGTACGGCGACACCGCAATGTCGTTCTTCTCGCTCTCGATGAGGAAGTCCCACTTGTTCTCCATGATGTAGCCGGGCGAGTTGGTCTTGAGGCTGTGCAGACTCACGACGTGGCAGTTCATGCGCCACGTGCTAAACCAGTTCTGTGGGTCCACCAGGATCTGGCTGAAGGTGCGCAGGAAACGCTCGACGATCGTGCCCTGTTTGTTAGAGTACACGGCCGAGAGCTCGAGGAACGCGCCGATGGCGCAGAGCCACGGGTAGACGAAGACCAGGAACGGAAACAGGATCAGGCGCGAGTACGAGATGATCGAGAGCGGCACGCCTGTGCCCGGGATGGCCACGTTGCGCAGGTTCTTGACCAGGTCGATGTAGAAGCTAGGGTGGCGATAGTGCGGCTCGCTCCAGAGCGAGTTGAGCAGCGCGATCGAGTAGATGTACGTCTTGGCGTGCAGGTCCTCGCGGAAGAACGGGCAGTCGGCATAGGAGCCCTTGCGCACCCAGTAGTGCCAGAGCGAGCCGTAGTAGCTCAGCAGCGTAGCGGTGGCGCCCGAAAACGCGCTTACGATGCCCACGACCATGGTCACTGGAGACGTCTTGAGTGAGCGGTGGCGAATCGACGAGTGGCTTCCTTCCCTCGGTCGGGGCGACTGGATGCTGGGCGGACGGTGCGTGGTTTCTTTTCAGCCAATCGAGTCGCAGTTTTTAGTGGATGGCGATCTCTGATTGGATGGAAGCGTGCATCACTTCAAAGATCGGACCAAGAAGGGGTTTTCAACGTTTAACAGAGATGCGTTTTTAACGATAACGACAGGATTTGTGACTGATATGATGAGTGCATGTACACATGTGCGAGAGTGAATGCGGTCGATTGCGTCATGGTGAGCGTGGAAGCCGAGCGCATGGAGCTCAATGGAGATCTCAATGGGAGCGCCTGCCAGCCAGTGGTTCCCATGGTCCAGTACTGTAGAATACGGCGCATCGTCGCTGGTCCTTCTCCCCAGCGCATCAGCCTGCGTCGTTTCAGCCGGCCGCCAAGCGTCGCATTCCCCTCGCTCTGATTCCAATCCGTGCAGTTTCTCCGTTTCTAAACATATCGCTCGCTCTCTCTGTGTCTCGCTTCCCTGCGCGCCGCTTTAGCATGTGTCGACGCCGCTTTTAAAACGAACGGCTCGTTTCAACGGAGATTGCCGACGGGATCAGCAGCTTCATCACGCAGCAGCGACCATGAGCTCGGAGACGCCCTCCATGTCCGAGTCCACGGTCATCGAGACCATCAAGCTGCCGCGCGGCGGCGTCGTGGCCGCCACATCCATCGGGCCCGTGCAGCTGGGCATGCCTCCCGAGACCATCAAGGACTCGATGAAACTCGGTCTGCCCGTGCCGAGACACTACATTGTGCCATCCGAGCCCTTCACCAAGACGCTGGGTGCCAACATGGGCGTGAACGTGGCCGAGTTCGAGTTCCCAGCGTACTGCAACTTCTTCTTCAAGCGCCAGTGCGTGCATCTGATCGTCTCGTCCGTCGATGTGGAGCTGCGCATTCGCCAGGTGTTCCAGGAGACGCTGTTCGGGCCCGCGACGCTCGACCTGCGCAAGGACTTCCCGCACTCGACGCCGCCGGAAGAGTACCCGGATCTGCAGCGGGAGCTCGAGTACTTCCGCAAGTTTGGCGACACGCTCATCGCGCTCGATATGCTGCTCAAGTTCACGCACTTCGACGAGAACCACGAGGCGCTGGTCACGCAGAACGACCAGCAAATCCTCATCCGCAAAGGCGAGGGCACGTTCACGATCATTGACGGTCGGAAGAGCGTCACGCTGGCCGACGCCGTCGAGCTGCCACCGCCGCCAACCATAGATCAGATACACGACTCGTTCTACCCACCGGCCTTCGGTGTGACGGTGCTGGGCAACTCGCATGGCTTCGACCCGCAGGGCAAGACGTCAGGCTACGTGCTCTGGATCAACCACCGTGGCATTATGATCGATCCGCCGCCGTTCTCCTCGTCGATCCTCGTGGCAAACAACATCCCAGCACTCATGATCGACGGCGTGATCCTCACGCACTGCCACGCAGACCACGACGCTGGCACGTTCCAGAAGATTCTGCAGGAAGGCCGCGTGGCGCTAATCACGACCCACACCATCTACCGGTCCTTCTTGCGCAAGTACTCGGCTCTCTCGGGCTTCGACGAAGAGTTCCTCAAGCGTGTGCTGGACCACCGACTTGTGCGCATTAACGACCCCATCACAATCCGAGGCGCCGAGTTCCGCTTCTTCTACTCGCTGCACTCGATCCCGTGCGTCGGCTTCGAGGTCCGGTACGGAGACAAACGTATCGTGTTCTCCGGGGACCACCTCAATGACGTGGACAAGATCCAGCAGCTGCATCAGGAGGGCGTGCTGTCCAAACACCGATGCGATGAGCTGCTCAACTTCCCCTGGCACTGCGACATCATCTTGCACGAGGCCGGTGTGCCGCCCATCCATACGCCGCTCAAGACTCTCATGAACCTGGACGAGAACATCCGCAAGCGGTTGTACGTCGTGCACACGGCCGCCAAAGACCTGCCACCCGAAAGCGGACTGCGCGGCGCGCCCGAAGGCGTGCACAGCACCATCACAGTGCAGACCAAGCTGCCTGAGAACGCCGGCGCGCTGGAGATCCTGGATCTGGTCCGCAAGATCGATCTGTTTGCCGAACTGACGCTCAACAACGCGTACGAGATCCTGCAGATGGCGCGCAAGGTCACGTACAGCAAGGACACGCTCGTGAAGAAGGCCGGCGACTCGGGCGACACGTTCTACATCATCATCGTGGGCGAAGCACAGGCGCTGTATCGACAGGAGAGCAACATGGTTTCGTCGTCCACGCCGGTGCCAGCGTTCGATGCAAACGATGCCCACGACCATAGAGCCAACTACAGCCGCAAGCGTGTGTCCATGCTGGCGCTCGGGCGCAAGTACATCCCAGGGGACTTCTTTGACCTACAGAGCCTGCTCACGCCCAATTGGACCATCCCGTACCAAATGGTGGCCGTCACGAGGCTGTCTTTGCTGGAGTTCAACGCCGTGGACTTCAACTGGTTCCTGCGGCGCACGGCGGCCTTCGCGCGCATCCAGAAGCTGTCCGAGAGCCGCCTCAACTTCTCCTATGACACGCTCGAGGCCAACCAGGTCTTCCGCAAGCTCGCGCCCACGCAGCGCACGATGCTGGAGATCATCCTGAACAAGCGCGAGGTGCACGAGGGCCAGGTGATCTGGGAGGTCGGCGACAAGTGCGACACGGCCGTGATCGTGGACAAGGCCCAACTTTCGCTCACGTACGCCTTCGACCACTCGCCCGTGCAGCCGGACTGCCTGCCACCGCAGCCAGCGCCGCAGGGCATCATCTCACGCAAGCGCCGCAGCTCCAACAACGTATGTACCGCCTGTGTCTGTCTGCTTCTTGTTCATAGCCCCCGATTGACTGGTCTTGTGTGCAGCGCGTCATCCCGCTGGACCAGAGCCTCGTGACCAAGATCGACGGCCACGAGAAGCTGCTGACCCAGGGTAGCTTCGTGGGCGACGTGGACAAGCTCACGACCTCGGACCTGAGCTTCCACGCCACTCGGCTCGTGAGTCACAGCTCCGGCTCCATCTTCTGCATCTCCAAGAACGACCTGCGCAACTTCCTGCTCGAGAACCCCGGCATTCTCCTGGGCCTGAGCGGCAAGATGTACGTTCGGTAGGACTAATAGACTGAAATCAGAATTAGGACAAATTAGGACGTTTTTGGGACATGGATCTGCAATTCTGACGATACGACTGCTGCTGGCTGACTCCATGCACTATGGCTCAATGGACAGCGATGCAGAGGTCGACAAACGCATTCATAATGTGCGGACTCGACTCTTCGCCAGCACGCCGCGACTGTTTTGACCACGTCTGTCTGTCTGCTTCCGGAATCTGATTCCGCCAAGCTTCAAATTTTGGTCCACGTTCCCAAAATACCATAAATAGCCTCATTTTGGACAACATATCTCATATTGCGACCTGTAGGTCCACATTTATTACTCCTACTAGCCCTACTGTACCTAGCGTAAGTATGCACTTTGAGAGGGGTCCGGTCACATTCGGAGTCCTCATTTCCGGCATCACGGCCGTGGGCAGGTGTTACGCAAAGATTCTCACTGGCGATGGAGCGCTCCAGTCGCCGCAGTGCGGCCGCCGCGGCCTCGTCGTCCGCCTCGGGATCGGCTCAGAGCGCCAATAGCATCAGCAACAGCAGTGCGGCCAGCAGTCGCCGCCGCCGCCGTGAGGCCGCCGCGAAAGCCAGCGCGGCGTCGCAGTCCGAGGACGGCGAGACGGACTCGAGCTCCGTGGCCGTGGAGACCACGACCTACCGCCGGAGTCGAGCGGCCACCAAGCAGCAGCAGCTGCTCCGACAACAGCGCCAGCGCGGCGATGAGACCCCCGCGGCCAGCGACGCAGGCGAGCACGACGACGACGAGAACGATGACGATGGCGACAGTGTGCGCACCAATGGCGGGAACAAGCGCGAGCGCTCGCTGTCCATGGTCTCGACCACGAGCTCGAGCTCCTCGTTTGCCTCGGAGCCCAATGAGGAAGACCGCGAGGCCAAGCAGGCCGAGAAACTGCAGGAGCTGGAGAAGAAGAAGCAGATGGTCGAGGACGGCACTCTGGCCGAATACTGCCGCCGCGTGACGGAATTTAAGGAGGAGCGCAACCGCCTGCTGCAGTCGGCCGAGTGGCACAAGAACCTGCAGGTCAAGAACACGGAGGACCTCTACGGCTTTGAGGTCCAACGGGCGCACAACCTGTGGCAAGTACGTATTGGCTGGGTACATGCATGCACTGGACTGGACTGTGCTCATTCCTGTGGCTTGAACAGAATGCAAAGGAGACGTTCAAGGAAGAGATGCTCAAGAAACTGCAGGTCGTGCGCAAGAAACTGGAGCAGGAGATGGTCGAGCTCTCTAAGCCAATGGTTGAGTTCTCTGAGCTCGAGACCCCTGAGAAGGAGTCACATGCTGCTGCGGACCCTACGAAGGCGTCGGACGTCTCTGTCGTGATCAAGGAGGTGGAGGTCAGTGCGCCCAGCGCATCTATTGTGCAAGGTGCGGTTGCTTGGCACGGCTGCTCGTTGGGCTAGTTGTAATTCGTGATTCTCTCTTAGTCCACAAGCGGCGAAAGGTTGAGATTGAGATCCCAGAGCAGATGGAGACGCTGTCTCTGGACGACATTACGGAGGATCTGGCCAGCATCATGGGCGAGCGCTCTCACACAGCGGTCGCTGCGAAGGCGACGCTGACACCCTCCGGTACCTCTTGCTCCTCTTGCTCCCTATTGGCTGGATTGGCTCATTCTCCTGTTTATCATGGCGTACAGAGCCGATCAAGAACGTGCGGAGGCGGATTATCTGCGGCAAGTACGTCTTTGAGGACGGCGATGAGGTTGTGGTCTCGCTGCCCGTGCTCCAAGAAGACTACATCGGCATCATCACGTCCGTCACGGAATCCGCTGTACGTTGTGTTCACTACGTAGCAGCAGGTCGTGGTCTCTGATCTCACTCTTCGTCTTTAGGTTTACGTGCATCTGTCTTCCGGCCAACGTGTGCGCATCTATTTAGATCTGATCGAGTCGCGCCGATGCGAGCTTAAGCCGTTCCTGCGCGGCACTGCGGCCATGGACAGTCTGCAGACCACTGGCTGGGTCGAGTGCGAGCCGTTCTGAGAGCGCAAGAGAGAGAGAAGCGAGGAGAGATGCAGGAAGAAAGGAAGGAAGCAAGACTCGTTGGGCTAGGATAAACACATTTGCATCATTCGTTTCGGTCGGGCTTTGATGATGACGGCAAAACTGCTGGAGGGAGGGCGTAATTTTTTAAACGCACGCGCGTTCACTTCGCTGCGTGGCTGTTACTGTAGGAAGATGCAGGGGGTCTTGGGGACGACACAGGAGGGGAGATAGATACAGGGACGCTCACTGGTTATAGTGGCGTTTTGCTTCGGGCGGGAGCTCCAGGGCCAGCAGCGTTTCCAGGTCCGTGCAGGATTTGTCGTCGTTCTCCTCTTCCTCTTCGTCCTCGTCCAGGCGTCCGCTGGCGCTTCGTTTGCGCTCAAGCGGCGGGGGGAGCCGGCGATTTGCCGGTGCAACCGGCGCGCGTTTGCAGGGGCGGCTGCTGGTGTTATGGCTCTCAGCGGCGTACTGCTCCCGAGCGATGACGCGCGCCAGCTTGCGGCGCTTGGAGTCGCCGCGCTTGTCGTTGGGGAGCTGCTTGTGGAAGCGGATTTCAGGCGACTTGAGATGCGACAAAGACACGTAGCTGCTCGTGCTCGAGGGCGGAGGACTCGGCTCGGCCTCCGTCTGTCGGTTCTTCTCCATCTGCGCCACGCTGGCCTGGAACGACCCGGCGACCGTCGTGAGCTCCGGCAGATCCGGCCGCAGGAAATGCGTCAGCGCCGAACACCACTTGGTGTCCACGTGGTCGTCCAAGGCGCGCAGGAAGTTCTGCAGCTGCTCCTTGCGATACTGCAGCAGCTTGGGGTCGTGGCCGCGCAGGTAGGAGAACAGTCCGCCCTCGGGAAAGTTCGGCAGGTTCGCAAGCGCTGCGTCGGCGCGATGCGTGTCCAGCAGATACAGATACAGCTGTCGGAAGTCGCTGTAGCGCCGCATCACCGTGTAGCGCACCACGGGCGGCAGGTCCCGGTACGAATCGTCGTCTTCGTCGTCCTGAGGTCCTCCATTCGGCGTGTGGGGCGGACGTTCGTAGCCGCGGATGTCCAGCACCTCGATGTGGTACTGCCAGCTCGAACCCTTCTTGGACACGCCCGTGATGCGCACATCCCTCGTTGGCGCATGCATACTCAGCGTCGTGTGCTCACCAGATCAGCGTCAGCGCACAGTGTGGAAGGTTACATAACGTAACCAAGAACATTGGGTGTGGAGGGTACGTCTAGTTGATTGGCTGAAAAGCTAAAATACGCTTTGATTGGCTGAAATTTAGATTCGGATCGTGATTGGTGCATTGACATCCGCACAAGGGGAAAGCCGCAACATGGGCAAGCAGACGTCGGCGGTCAAGGCCGCGGGGGCGATGGCTGCAGCCAAGAAGCTGGACAGCAAGGCAGGGAGACGGCGGTGCTTACGGAGAGGATACATTTTCGGCTACTGACTGTGGCTTCTGCTGTCTCTTGTGCTGTAAATTACAGACGCTAGGCGCTGTTTCGGATCTCTACCAGACGCATTTGGCTCTGGACGACCGTGCAGCGGTGCTCAAGGCCGTGCAGGAGCTCGTGGAGGTCGAGTATCTGGAGAAGACTCTCTGGAAGCTGAACGCTGTCGCTGCAGCAGCCAAGGACGATGCGCAAGTCAAAACGTGGCTGCTGTCGGTGCTGTTGCTGGCGAACTACAAGTGCAACGGCCAGGCGGATGCAGAGACAGTGGCGTTCCTAGCAGAGACGAGTGAAAAAGACACGGAAGACCTTGGCGCGTGGGGGCAGTTTACCAGCCTGTTGCTGGGGAGTGTACAGGCGGAGACGAACGCTTGGAACGTTCGGGAAAAGACGCAGTTGGTGCAGTTTCTGGGCCATTGCTACCTGCACTTGGAGATCCCTGCCATAGCCAAGGTAACTCGCCATTTGCTTGCATTAACGTGGCTTCTATCACACACTCTAACAGCTCATCTTTTGTGTAGACCTCCCTCAAGTTAACGTCCTTGCCGATCTGGAGTGCGCTGTCTCCCACGCAGCGTGATCTGGAGTTTGAGACGTATCCGAAGCTGGAACGGCACTATAGAAACCTCATGAGCTCATCCGAGAGCAACAGTAAAACCCCAGCGACCAAGCGTCGCAAGGTTACCGCATCGGCCTCTGCATCATCTGTTGGTGTGGTCTCACAGGAGCAGGAGCGATCCTTTCTTGTGAACCTTATTGATGAATTCCTACGCGTGATTGGAGAATCATCCGCTAAAGTATCGCCCAGTGACCTGCATGACAAGTTTTCTTACCTGGCAGTCTTCGTGGGATTTATCACGGATTTATTGAGCCAGTTGACCACGCGACGATTCCTGCACGCAGTTCTGCGTCGTCGCCATTTCTTGGCGAATGTGCGAAGAAGCGCTCTGGTGCAGCATTGTTTACAGTGGAGCGATGCTTTCGATCGTTCATCACTCACTACCCAACTGTCAATGCTGGAGGCTGTGCTTGCGTATCCGATCGACGCCCACACAGGCAAGTCATTGAGCCGTCAAGACGTCAAAGAAAGGTCTTCGCAGAACATTCAAGCTCTCCAGCAGCATGCGTTCCAGTCGTTTCGCAACACGCAACTTGAAGGCCTTGCCATTTTGTCAGTGTCATTTATTGCCGACCGCACGACATTTGCTGGCCATTTGAGCGGACTCGTTGAGTCTGATAGGGCAAATCTTCACAAGTTTGCTGTTCAGTTGGGCGTGATCAGCGACGATGAAGCTGTTTCGCAGGATGATTTAATCGAATATTTTCTCGAAGAGTATTCGTCTCGCAATGCAGTGGAGTGGCAGGATATCCCTGTTTCTCTTACGGAGCTGAACATTTGGAGCAATGCCTTGGGGGAAAAATCTACCTCTGACAAATTGGTGTACGGTGCAACTGGACTCGTGTCAGTTCTTCCGATTCGCAAGCTTGGACTTCAATTTCTTGATTTGGCGGATTGCTTGCAGCGAAGTTATGATTTGGTGCGCCTAGAAGCAGCAGGTCACGCTCAGTCAACGCTTGAGAACAGTATCAAACAGCTGGATGCTGTACGATCGCTGGTATCGACAGAGAATCAGACGATATTCCGAGGTTTCTCGCCGTTGGCGACGCCCCTGGAAGGCTCGTTTAAGATTCAGAAGGTGACCAAATCATCTTTGGGAGAAAGCGCCCCTGCCCTTGTGCTTGCCGAGTTTCAAGTCGAACTCGAAGACAAGCGACAGAATTCCAACTCTTTTGACAAATTCCACCCGAATGAGATTGTCTACTTGGTATCTGTTCGTGCAACTAACGATGAAGCTGCTGAAGTGATGGGTTTCACTAAGGGAAAATCGGATCAGAAAGAGGCATCAGTTGGAGCTAATTTCGCAGAAGAATATGGCGTTCTGTTTGTTCGAACCGCCCACATCGTGGAAATATTGGATACTCATGGATCGATCATCAACGAAGAGAACCCCACAGGTAAAGGTCGCAAACGAACTGTGAAGGTTTCTCTGGATGGGAAACAGTACAAGAATGATTTGGCGACCAATCAAATGGATGCGTACAAATTTGTGAATGTGATGATCCGAAAAAACTCTACCAGTAGCAGCAACTTGGAGGCTGAGTTGGAATCGGCCATGGATACCTGGCGTACTAGTGAGAAGGAGTCATTGCTTCCATTTTGGTTGCATGACGTGGTCGTTGGTTACGGAGATCCTTTCGCTGCGTCCTATCAATCCATTTACAAGCACATCAAACATCAACAAGAGATCTTCGTTCCTCTTTTGGATTCAGTGGTGGATGCTGAGCATGCAGTGGAAGTGTTCAGCACGCCCGAAGCACCAGTAGCATTAGTTGATGCCGAAAACCCTTCGAACAAGATTTCGACCAAGGATGCCGTTGGTCCATTCACGTACACAGAAAATCTAGATGATACAAGCAAGCGCACTATTCATGCCCACCGCCGGTCAGGCTCAATTGCCACTCAAGCGGGTGTTTCCACTGTTCGCTTCACCCGATCTCAAGCAACTGCATTGCGTTCCGGATTGTGCGAGGGTCTGACAGTGATCTCTGGAGCCCCACAAACCGGAAAGACGGAAATGGCCACTCAACTAGTCGCAAACTTGTGCCGACAAATGCCTGCGCGGGAGAAGATTTTGGTCATTGCGCACTCCAATCGAACTCTGGATACGTTCGTGAAGAAAATTGTCGAGCAAAACAAGATATCCGAAGCCACAGTTGTTCGGTTGGGTCCGTCGCAGGAAGGCAACGATTTCAGCTGCAAGGGTCGCGTAAAGTTCCTGCTGCAGCGTCGCAGTGCAGTCTTGCAAGAGGTTGCACTGATGGCTCAATGGCTCGAATCCAAGGACCCAACGCACGCCGGCTTGGGTAGCTCTGTCGCCTACTCTTGTGACAATGCGCTTTTCTTCTACAAGACGCATGCCAAGTCAATACTTGATACTGTTGGTTCTGCGGACGAAGCACTACTGAAGGAGTACTTCACAGTGCGTCGCGGTTCTGAACCGTTGAAAGCGGAGGAGCTGCAGAGCTTTGCTGCCAACATGAACCAGTACTTTTTCGAGCTCAAGCGCATGCAGCCATTTGAACTGCTGCAAACGGCCAACCAGCGTGCAGACATGTACTTGATAGATCATGCCCGCGTTATCACGATGACATGCGCGGATGTAGCGATGAACCGCGGCAAGCTGATCCATTTGGGATTGCGTTTCTGCACCTTGCTCATGGAAGATGCCAGCGAAGCTCGCGAGATCGACACTCTGCTGCCATTGCTGATGTCCTCGTCGGCCACGAGCAGCGACAACCTGAAACGTGTGGTGCTCATGGGAGATCCTGCCAAGCAGCCTGTCATCGACAGCAAGGCGCTAACGAGCTACGCGCATCTGAACCAGAGTCTCTTTGCGCGCCTGATCCGTCTTGGAGTCCCAGCCATTGAGCTGGAGGCGCGATCGTGATTGAAGCGACAGCAGGAAGGGATAGAGGCTGATCAGCTTGGTATGTAATGCATTAGCTTTATACTACGAAATGAGAATGAACCTTTGGCCTGTTCGTTTATCAGTTCCCAAGTGCAAACATCTTGACGGGATAGAGTTCATCCGGGAAGTTCTGCTGCGTCTTTTCAGTGATCAGCGTGAGCCCTGCTTGAGCGAAGATGCTTTTGTAGTACACTTCCGACCTATGGCATCAAGCATTGTCGTGTGAGTCCAGGTTCAGCAGATCAGGAGCAAGACGCACAGCGTACCGAGTGATGCTTCGGTCTTCCATGTCGAGGTCGTACGGCTGGTTGAGCATGAGCATGTTCTCCTTAATGCCGATCCACCCGTGAGGCTTGAGCGCTCTCCGACAGCGCTGCAGGAAGTGCACGAAGTCCACGTCCGTCAGGTGAGGCGACACCCACTGAAGCCAGATGAGATCGTACGACTCGTCCTCGGGCTCGAAGTCCTGCATGCCCATGCAGTAGAGATGGCGGATCTTGGCCAGGGTCTGCGCGTCGTTGTTCATGTACTGCGGCACGCTGCGCAGCAGCCGCTCGCTCTGCTCCAAGATGTCCACGCGGTCGAACAGTGGCATTAGCAGCGACTTGACCACGCGGCCAATGCCGGCTCCACAGTCAACTGCCGTTCCACGCGTCCACTGCGGGCGGATGGAGGCCACGTGATCCAGAAACAGCTTCGAGTCGTGGATGTCGGCAGGGGACACGTGCGCAAAGCCACCGAGCACGCCGTTGTCCGTCGTTGGGCAATTCTTGGCGTCGTCCCAGTACGCCTTGGCGCTCGTGTACCACTCGGACGACTGCAGCAGCGCGCTGTCGTCCTCCACGATGCCGGTCTCTTGTTCCAGTTCACACTGCCACATTTCCCACACGCTTCTGTTGGCAGGACATCCACAGCATGAGCACCGCCGCGATTGCTCAATGGCCACCAGCCATAGACACACCTACTCGTAGTCATCGTGCATGGCAAAGTTGCCAGCGGCATCCAGTTCTCTCTGCACCTTCTGTGCGATCTGCTTGAGCTCTCGCCATTGCACAGCCGAGAGTTGCTTCCTGGACGGCGCCGCCGCGATCAACGTCGGCTCCATACTGGTCACGATGAGAAGTGCCCATTCACGGGGCTTGTATTGAGGAGGCTCACAGCCATTGGCCAGTGGTCAGTCACTTGGCGTAACCCCCGCCATTGATTATTCGAAGATCTGACTCGCATGGAAACTGAAGACGAGAGCTCACATGGCTGCATGATTGACCCATTCAGCCAGCCAGTCTTCGTGCCACGGCCATCAGCTCTCAGAGCATGCATGAGGCCTCTGCATCACCAACAGTTGCGCACCCACAACGTGCTCTCCATACCTAATACTCCTGTGAAATTTAATGCTCAACTCCAGCTACGCAGCTGAGCCTGCCGCCCCTTCTTTGTCCGGAGAGAGCTCTGTATTGGGGCTACCTCCTCTGGCCAAGGAGCTCCATTGCCCACTCCATCCTCCCCCCATGAGACCTCTGCTGCGCTCCGTGGCCGGCGGGCTCCACGTGCAGCGCCGCGTGCTCTCCAGTCTGCGCGAGCAGGCCCTGCGTGCGGCCGTGACCAAGCTCGTGCCTACGGACCTCGAGTCGAACCCGCACCTGTGGCTCAGCGTCGGCGCTGTGGTGCGTTGCGGTCGTGTGTGCATGCGCATGGCCGAATTCCAGCCGCTAACGCTGCTCTGTGGTACGTGTTGAGCAGGATGAACCCACGATCTCGATCTTGGACCCCGCACCGGGCTACGCCAATGGATTCTGCACGCTGCACCAGTCTCTGAGTGCCGACTTTGACAAGTACGCTCGCTGTGTGGCTGTCATTAAGCGCACCCGCCTTCCCCATGCTGACTGCGCTCTTGTTTGGCTCTAGATCCCCTGCCGGTGACATCACGAAGCGGTACCTCGAGACCGACAGCAAGCAGCTACCGGACCCGTTCCACCTCGTGCACAAGGACATCGTGACCATGACGGACAGTATCAAGCACATCCTGGACTCGGACCACCCGGTGCTCTCGGCTGTCGCCAAGTACTTCTTCGAGCACGACGGCGGCAAGAAAGTGCGCCCCACCATGGTGCTGCTGGTCGCCCAGGCTGCCGAGGCGCATCGTGCGGCTGTGGGCAACCCACTACCCGAGACGCAGTCGGTGGAGTTCACGGCCGCGGCGCAGAAGCGTCTGGCTGAGATTGTGTACGTCTTCTGCCTCCTCCCAATGCCATCAGGATAGAGCTTCTTGAACTGAAAGCTCGTGTGCTCTGTGAACAGCGAGCTGATCCACACGTCGAGTTTGCTGCACGACGATGTCATTGATGAGGCCGAGACTCGTCGCGGTGTCAAGTCAGTGAACAAGGTCTTCGGCTCGAAGCTGTCGATCCTGGCTGGTGACTTCCTGCTCGCTCGCGCGTCCATCTGCCTCTCACGCCTGCGCAGCCTCGAAGCTGTCGAGCTCATGTCGACGGCCATCGAGCACCTGGTCAAGGGCGAGGTCATGCAGATGCGCAACATCGACGGCCGCTCGGACATTACGCCGCTGGAGTACTATCTGCGCAAGAATTACTACAAGACCGGATCGCTCATGGCCAACAGCTGCAAGGCTGCGCTCGCGATCGGCAAGCACGACGAGCACACGATCGAAATGGGCTTTGCCTACGGCCGCCACATCGGTCTTGCCTTCCAGCTCATTGACGATGTGCTCGACTACGAAGGACACCACAGTGGCAAGCCGCTGCTGGCCGACCTAAAGTCTGGCCTTGCCACGGCGCCTCTGCTGCTTGCGCAGGCTGAGTTCCCAATTCTGTCGGAGCTTGCGGCGCGTAAGTTCGAGAAGGACGGCGACATTGAACTGGTATGGGGTTATTCACATGACTATGGTCAATTGCCATAAACTGATACGTGTTGTCTGATAGGCCTCTGAGCTGGTGGAGAAGAGCACGGGCATCGCGCGATCCAAGCAGCTCGCGATCGACCAGGCCGAGCTCGCCTGCCAGGCTGCGATGCAGTACGCCCCGTCACCAGCGCGTGATGCGTTGATTCGCCTGGCGCAGCTGGTAGTATATCGATCCAAATAGAGACTAACCCGATTGTCACCTACACAGACAGAGAGAACAAGACAAACCTCCATGATGCGAAAGACAGTGTGCAGTGGATCTCGTTGTGGTGTTGATCGCAGGTTTCGGCGCTGCAGAAGCTCAAGGCTGCTTTTATTGCATATCCTTGCAGTCACGACTTTTCCATGGGTGGATCTAAATCGGTGTGACCAGATTCCACCTTCTGCATGAAAATAGCTCTTCAACTGACAAAAATAGCCTCAAGAGCCGAACATGACTGCGTCTGGTGCGTTCTGGTTCAACCAAGAGCATAGCAATCTGTCCAAGCTTCCTGCGGTGGCCCCATGAAGGGCTCCATGCTGAAGAGCCCGGCGGGAGCGCGTGCGCAACAGCATCAACTACAGCAGCAACAGAATTCGCTGGGGTATCCACCCAAGAACAATAGGAAGCAACCGAGCAAACTGTGCAAGTCTCCTCCGAAGATGCGGTTCCAAGACCCAGTGGGGCATAATCTCCCGCCATCGCTGCAGAATTTCCGATGGAACGTAGACAAAGTGGAGCGCAAACTGCAGGAAAAGATCCAGGAGAAGACCAAGATCGCAGGCAACTTTGTCTATCAACAAGCCTACCGCCTGCTTGAAGGCTCTCGAGGTGACGGCATCGACTTCCCGTCCTTTCGCGAGCAACTTCGCATCAAATTCGGCATCATTCTGGACGACTCGGAGCTCTACCTGCTCTTTGACAAGTACGACGAAGATCGCAATGGCACGATCGATCTGAACGAGTTCATCCGACACGTGCTACCGCCAGACTACAACTACGGGCAGCAATGGTTCGAAGTGAGCCAGGCTGAAAGCGAGGCCAAGCAATCGCGGCTCAAGCGAGAATCGCGCAATGAGTTCTTAAGTGGGCTCGGTCTGCCCCCAGTGGCAGCTTTCGATCAAGACGACGACAAGGGAGGGCTGGACAACACAGGTGAGACCACAAACTGGACGCTCGAGAATCTCACCAAGCAGATCCAGGCCAAGGTCGTGCAGAAGACGCCCAGCGGAGATGATCAGTACCGTCGTGCCTTTAAGATGCTGCGTTCAGGCAGAGACAAGGGCATCCGCATCACGGAGCTTCGCAACAACCTCAAGACCAAGTTCGGTATCTTTGTGAGCGAGACTCAGATGAACGATCTGTTTCGTCGGTTCGACGGCGATGGAAGCGGCGAGATCGATCTGCAGGAGTTCCTGCAGTTTGTGGAGCCGCCGGCCTATCCTGGAAACAGCTTCGTGCCGAACGGTCTCTGGACTGGGTCGGGAAACGAGGAGTACGAAGAGTACGAGGAAGACGAGTACGAGGACGCTGACGAGCGACTCTATCACGATGGAGCGGGTGAAATCTACGGTGCAAAGCTGGTTCATCGAGCGCCAAACGAAGCCGAATCGGTCGCAGAGTATCAGATGGAAACCGGCCGGCTTACGACTGGCTCTGTTTCCACAGCCTCCTTGTCGTCCTATGGCAGTAAGAAAGCGAGGCCGAAGAGCGCCAATCCGAAGAAGAGTGCGCTGCTGCAACAACGGCGACAACAATTGGAGCAGGCGCGGCAGCATTTGAGTGCACTTCAGGCAGCCAACGCAGGAGCTCCTGTCCGGCCAGCTCCTGGGCGAATGGGGGCTGGGCGATTGTCGATGTCCCTGGCCGATATAAGCGCTGGTCATCTGGAGGCACTGGGGCTGGATCAGCGGCGAACGAAGCCGCCTCGGCACAACCAGCGGCCGGTGCATCACGAGTACAACGAGGACGGTGCCCCATTCAACACATCGCCTACTCGCCTGGAGCGGCCACGAAGTGCCGGTAGCGTGCGGTCATACTCTGCAGGCTCGTCCTCGTCAATATCGAGCGGGAGCGTGCGTGGAGCAGCTTACCTGAAGCGGACCACGACTGCGCAGCACCTTCGCCAGAAGTGTTTAGAGTCGCGCATTGCAGCCGCGAACGAGAAGCCCACGAAAAAGGCAGACATGAAGAAGCACGCGACTATGGGTCCAGGCATGCGCAACTTTGTCGACACGAAACAAGACAATTCACGAACAACTCGTGCAAATGCGACGTCGCGACGCTATTCGTGCTCAGATTCTGAATCAGCGTACAGCTGCGCAAACAGCAACAGCGAGTGTGCAGCATCTGCGCCTGTGCACCGGAAGAGTCCGGCAGCAATTGACAGAACTAAAGTCGACTTTGTCGACCGCGTGGGCGATGACACTGGCGACTTCTCGCAGCCGACGCCCCGCATTGTGCGCGTCCACGAAAAGCAGCACGACGTCCGGCCATTCTCAGCTGGCGGCCGCGTGCTCACGCGCAACAAAGTCAACTCGACTGGCTGCCGGTAAGCGGACTCCATATCTATCATGCATGTCAAAAGGCAACTTCCAGAACCAGATCGCAGGAATGTATTAATAGCAGAACCCAATGCGATTCGCCAAAATGCCAAACGAAATTGATAATAAAACCCGATTGCGCATCACGACTGCTTCGTGGACTTGCTAGTGGACTCTTTCACGTGAGAGGAGCACCCACGTTGGGTTTACCCTTCGGCTGGTGCTTGGCCTTCGGGTGTAGTATTTGTTTTCGCTGCAGTACCGACAGTCACACCGATCAGGGTGTGTGTTCTCTCACGAGCGCCATTTCTTTCCTGTGCCGCCCGAGCGCTGTGCCATGCATCCGATCGGATTCGTAGACGTTCTGTTTGTGCGGCAATTTCTGTATCCAGTGCGCTTGGACCGTGTCTGTGATTGCGTCTTCCTCGAGTGATGGTGTGGTCCACACGACGCCACTCGTTTTCCTACGAAACTACATGCGTCCTGCGACCTTGCATCCCGATAGTAGGAGTCAGCCTCAAACAGCATCCCAATTGCTACCATCAGCTCCGCGATGGCGCAAGCGAATGGCTTTGAGGGCGATTCAGAGCACAACAAGAGCACGGACATAGAGCAAGTCAAGACGATCCAAGTGGAAATTGATCATAGCAATAATAAATAGCACACGCACGACATCAAATACTCCACACGCAAATGATCAGAGCTAGCTCTGCTCCAAGGGTCAGCAGCTCACGCGGGTCAAGCCGATAGAAGCGGTCGCTCACCCAAACGCCAAGTTCCATGGCAGCTCTCCAAGCCCTACTGGCATCATGGGAAGAGCTTCATGACCAGTTTTCGCGCCGTGATGAGGGCACTATTCACTGATTAGAACGCT
>JAADVQ010000111.1:0-30207 GCA_023335835.1 Elongisporangium senticosum | reverse complement strand
ATGGGGGCCAAAGAAAACCCCAGAATTTGGTTCTGTTACAGGGATGATGTCGCTTAACCTTTTGGTTCCAAGGCCGGTGCGCGGTATATCCGAACAGACGAGGAGTATGCTGAGGATGCTGAGTACACAGCGAAGTTTGCTGAATTGGATGGACTCATCGATATCGGTAGGGGGTAGTGGGACGGCATACGATCGCTGTGGATCTGTTGCTGAGTGCACTATAATTCGCTGAACGGTATCGGCGTGCATGGGTGGTCGCACGTGCAATCAGCACCAGGACGTCTTGATTCAGAACCAACACAAAGGCACCAGAAGGCAGGAATAGCTCACGTGAAGGTATTTTTGATCTGGTCCAGCAATAAAATCAAATTTGTAGCAAAGCAATTATCACTGATGTGGTCAGGAACACAACATTGACAGTCGAGGGTTGAAACGTTTGCTTCTCAGCCACACTGCAGGAGAATCGTCCAAGGAACCAGAGTCGAGTCAATGACATCGACCAACTCGTGCAGAGTGCATTGAAGCTCAAGCTCCCCTATCAACTGAGATGAATTGCATGGAAGTAGTACAAACGGAGGCCGCATTGGGATAAATACTCACACCGCAGGGCCATGTGTGAATGTGGGAGCATTACCACAGACGACTGTCTTCAAACTGCGATCACGTGCGAATTGCGAAATCTATCCAATCGGTACGGTCCTGTGACCGACAACAGCCCAGTCCACCCACACCGTACGCTGGACTAGTTCATGTCGACGATGCCATTTTGGAGATTGTCCGTGAACCTGCGGTAAGGTCGAACATTTAACGAGTAGCACGATACCCTAGAGATTGCGCATCTGCGCTGCATCAGCCTACGAGCAGATCAAGCGATGCGGCACCATTCATAGCCAAACCAAGGATCTTCAAGTGCACGTGAATCAACACGCAGTCGATGAAGTGGGGCAGAGAACTGGAATGAACCATGGTATGACTTGGAATCCGAAAGAATTTCGCCTAAATTTCAATTACTCGGCGCTTAAACGAGGAGTCAACACTGGACCTAGCCTTACATAAGCCAAACAGTCGCAGCCACATGCAGCCTTGGGAGAACATCGCAGCAGACACGCAATGTAAAATCACTGGCTCACATCAGTTCGCAGCGTGTTGCGCTCGTAGCGATAGTCATCGATAAGCACGGTCTTGCAAGCGTTCCGTCATGGTCTGTACAGGATCGACCACGGATTGCTGTCACGATTTCAGCTATTTCGCTTCGGAAGAACGACCAGCGTCTGAACCAAGTGTTGTCTCGATTGGGTTGGATATTGAGTGTCGAGATCATCGCGACGTCCAGATAAAGTCAGGATGCTGTCGTATGAGCCGTTTAACACGGATCCGGAAATGGGCATTCAACATCAGTCACCGTCCATCCCATCTCGAGATTGCACACAAACGGCTGGTTTACACGGAGTGTGCGTCGATCACAGATGCTGATGCTCTCGTTGCTGCCGATCGCAAGTTGATGATAATGCAGGCTCATTTGCCCTGTTTTAATGTGTTGCTTAGCAATAAGAGTAGAAAGTGGTGCAAACGATCAATCCACGTGGCTTTAGCAGCCAGTAGAACGGGCTCAGCATCCGTTCTTGGCGATTGACTTGGAAAGAGCTGGCTATTTATGGCTTCCATCGCGGAGTCGAGCGTCCAGAACGTAGTTTGAAGCCCCAATCGTTGCTGAGAGCAAGGCACCTGATTCAGAGCCCAATGTAGCCACGAGTCCTGAATTCCAAGATGCTGAACCAACGCCCAAATGCAGCTGTCCTGCTAGTACGACCAGAGCTTGATGGATGTGATAGTTGCATCATCGGCTGAACCCTCATAACTCTTGTCGATGTCTTCCGGAAGTGCGCGACAGGGTGGGCGCTATGGTCCGTAGAACGAGCCAGACTCCGGAGTGAGCGGGTTCATGACGCTGGTCAAGCTGCGGATGCCGACACCTGTGCTTGGGATGTCTGACCAGACCAGCAACAGGCTGAAGATAGGTATCATACAGCGCAGTCGACTGAATCGGACGCATCGCTCAATGTCGTTGGATGGAAGCGGCACACAATGCCATTGATCATTGAACGTGGCAGAAGGCAGCATAAAATACTGCTGTTCAGATGCCCATGAACCCATGGCAATTCATTTGTGGTAATTAGAAGCGAGCTTTCGATGAGCCATTTCAAAGCCTCGAATAGATGGGTGAAAATAGCCCGAAAACGATGTGCATGGTTAGCAGACTCCGACTAAGGACTGAAAAATCTGCGTTGTCGCGTGAATGGGCTCGAGCGACTGCGCGTGCTGGCGCGAGATCTGACTTTGCAGATTCTCCAACTGAGTCGAGAGCGACGACTGAATGCCGGAGCCTCCCATGGCTGAGCTGGTTGAGCTCGGCTGAGTGAACCGCAGAAGGCGGAACCCCTCAGCGGCCTCGTACACCAGCCTTTTGCGGTCTTCCTTTTTGGCTTCGCAGTACCACCGCCACGTGCGCTGGATCAGGAACGCCGCGAGAGCTCGACGTTTACGTGCATACTGGTGGAATTCGACGACATCAAGCACGAGCTTCTCTTGCGGCGTCATTAGCAGCGCGTCGATCAGCACAACACGCAGGAGACAAGTGACGATCGTGCCGCCCACGATAGCGCCCAGAACGATCGTGATCTTGCCGCCCACAGTCGCGGGCACCAGCTCACCGTAGCCCACGGAGGTCATGGTCACAATCGTGAGCCAAACGGCGTCGTCCAGATTGGAGATCGTACCGTTCGCACCGCTTTCGGGATGAACAAAGTGAGCTTATGATGCAACGGCCATGAAAGATTCCGGGCGTAGACTGCGCTCACCGTTCGAGGAAGTTGACGCCCGTGGACGTGAGAATCCAGTCGATGACCAGCGCAGCCAGAGTGGACGAAAACGGGAATCGCTGGAAGGCGTACTTGATCGTGAACCACGTGGACGTGACGTTCACGCGATGGAAGGCGCCTGGATACAATCACCAGCACAACGTGTCAGCATTGAGGAAGGACATGGACGGAGCTCGTGGCTACGCAACTGATGAGCTGGACGTTGTGGGAGGATGAGTGGAAGCCAAAGTAGTTGCGCAGGCACCGGCCAGCGAGGTAAATGCGGCCAAGCACCAGCACATCAAGTTGTTCGAGATGGAAGGCGCTGAGTGGCGTGAACTGGCCAATGCCGGGCGGGATGTGGAACCCGCAGACTAGGAGCTCGCATAGAAATCCACTGGAGACACAGAGGTGAGTACTGTGCGTCACGAGACTGAGCTGAAGCCATCGAGTCAACGTACGGCAGCAGACCAGAGGACGTATGGAAGAAGCGTGTGCGTGGGTCCAGCTGTCGACTCTCGATGCGCATGCGGCACAAGATTCCTATGGAGAAGCAAGAATGGTCAGAAGGCAGCTAAAGCCAAGTTAGTGGCGTAGCATGGACGTTACTGTATCGCTGGATGAGAAGCCCTAGCAGCGCGAGCGTGGCCAGCGATAGCAGACTCTTGCAGACGAAGAAGCCCACGTTAAGTGGAGGCTCCGTGCTGGAGGAGGCTGCTTCGTCCACGATGAACCACAGCCACTCGCTCTCGATCATGACGAAGAGCAGGCTCACGACTGCGCAGGCCATCATGCCGTTCTCCATGCGCATGCGACTGGCGCCCAACTGTCAGAGGAAGCCACAGCCGCTCAGTCCATTGGACTCGTGAATACGGAGGCAGACACGCAGACAGACCTGCTTGAGCACGTCCAGCGTGTGGATGGCGGCCACAGTGCGCTGCCACACGGCGTCATGGGGCGTGGCCAGGGATCGCTTGGTGAGCTAAGAGAGCGAGAACCACACTGTTAGAAGCCTTGGAGCCAGGCCAGAAGGATAGAAGGCGTGCGCACCTGGTCCACGTAGACGCTGCTGCGGCCGCTGGTTCTGCGTGGGGGCAGACGCAGAGCGGAGGAAGAGCTCTCGGTCTCGTCCATGAGGCTGAATGCACTGAATCAGTTGCTGAATAAAGGGGGCGTTTCGAATGAATTTCAACCAATGAGAAGAAGAGAAAACGTGAGTTTCATAAATGTTTGAACCAATGAAAAGGAGTCTATACTGGCAAATGGGTACGTTTGGTGTGCGCCACATGACGAAGCGCGAGTTACTCAGAAAGCACCAATGGCGATGGCGATAGCCGCTCCAAGCAGCCAGCACGAAGCAGCCTTCGCCATTGACGGACCGTCTGAACTTGAAGATCCAACATTCGTACCACTCGCTTGTGAGGATGATCCGCTCGTTCCCGGCTTGACAGTGACCGAGTGGGTAGCATTGTTGGATGGCTGCTCAGTCGCGCCAAGCGCAGTATTAGTCCCTCCGTTCTTCGCGTAGGCGTTGGACAATTTGCCATTGCACACTGGTTGCGCGTAGGAACAGCTGAGAGACTCCACTGCAGTTAAATCACAACAAGTTAGCTCTGGAATTGACAGCGACAGCCTGGTCCAAAGAAGAAACTACCATCAGGCATGGGCGGCAGAATGATCGACATGGTGCTTGGGCATGAAAGGATCGCTGCGCGTGCTGGGATGTACGTGCTGTTCTTCACGGTGGAGTCATTCGTGGTCGTGTACTGCTTCTTGAGGTTGTCGAATTCAGGGTACGGAGTGAACTCACACATGGTTTGGTTGTTGTCACAGTCGTTCGGCTGGAAGTATCCGACTCCGTAGCGGCCAGCATCCATCGTCTTTGACAAGGCTGTTGCATGGGTATCAAAGCAGGTCGTCAGCTACACTCTCTATTATATGTATCGGCAGCAGATTGGATCAATGACGTACTCTCGTCCTTCACGTGATTTCGCTCTGTACTAAACTCAAACACGTTGCCACCCACAATCTCAGCGGTCATCTCGGGCTCTTCGTTCATCCACCTGGCCTACACACCAACAGAGACAAGCGCTCACGTCAGCACCAAGATCATTCCATCATCCTCAATGGTAATTTTTCTTACATCGTAGAATTCACGTTGGCCTTCATAGCCGCCGATCGTGTTTTCACCGAGATTGCATCCGAACTCGCCAAACATGAGCGGCCGAGCGTATCCAACCGTAGCGTACTCCTTCATGAGAGCTTGGAGACCCGTGGACTGCGAATATTCCGTGTGAGTCGCGGGATCGCACTCCACGTACGGATTGAACCCCATCCTGTTTCATCACAGTCAGCCATCATGGTGGTATCCACCTCTCAATATTGGAACAACTCACCACTCAGCGCGCGTGTGTTCATCGTCGTCAACTGCACAATCGTAGTATTGAATCCACTGCGCGCGAGGCGGAATATCGGCGATGTCCAGTCCAATGGGTACTTCACGCATGGCATTGGAGCAAAAAGACGCGTAGCTTCGCACATCGCGCAAGAACGCCTTGACGCAGGGAGCGGTGGTAGTGCCGTCTTTTGCGCCTGTGAGCATCTGCAGGTTGTTTTCGTTGCCCACGCTGAAGCCCAGCGTGTTGTCGTAGACCGCAAATGCGTTGTAAACCATCTGAGCGCGCGTGAAAAGCGAATCCGGATAGCACGCAGGCGGCTCAGCGTCGATAATCGCGCAGTTTTCGCATCTGACCACACAGCAATGGTTCAACATGGTCAGTCAAAGGGACGTACGAAGGCATTAAAAACAAACCGTACGGAGCTGCAAGACCGATGAGAACGTAAATCCCGGCCTCTGAGCACGCGCACATGAACTTGTCGTGCGATATGGTTGGATTTACCGAGTAGAGACGAATCGTGTTGACTCCCAGCTCCGTCATCAGCTTGAGGTGTGGGCCCCACACAGCTTCATGTTCGTCCGATGCCCAGTCGTAGTTGTTCACATTGTACAATTCACCGTCATTTGGCCGTGGGTAGTACGCCATGCCTTTCATACGAAACTCCAGGCCTGTGTCTGAAAAGAAGAACTTGTTGCCGCGGGTGAAAATCGGCGCGACCCATGCGCTAGCAGGCTCCAGCAACAGGCTTGCAGCAGTCAGCGCTGCCAAAGCAAGGACCGAGAGTTGTTTGTGAGCCGAGACCATTGTTGGAGGTTGAGGCTGTGGTCGCTGTTGTCGAGGCTGCAAGACGCAAAGTGTTCTTCTGGTGGGTTTGGCGAATCCCAATAGACCTTAAGCTGCAAGCAAGAAACCCACACGCGATGGCACATGTTGAGATACTGTGGCTTATTCAGTGGGAAGGTGAAGCAAGCGAAAATTCCAACCGGATTCACGTGTGATGCAATTCCTCCTCCAGAATTGAGTCAAGGTAGCTATTCATAGCCAAATAACGCGTCTCGTTTCATACGAGAACGGTCCGTGCGTGAGCAAAGTTTGTCGTTGAAACCTGCGAGAAAACAGAAACCTAGAAAAAAAGAAGAAACGGCTCATGAAATTGGACAGACTCAACAGGTGAGGTGGAATTTGGAGCAGCTCCCAAGGAGTTTCAACTCCTGCAATGCTGGGACTTAAATACGGGAAGTGTGTCTTTGTGCGGCTGAATTCGAATTCTTCGCATGCTCGTTGAATCTCACTCACGTTGAGCGAGCATAATGATTACGACGATCAACAGGCGGCAGTGAATCTTTACATCCGCGGCAATTCGTACTTCCCATTCCATTCGCAGTCAGACAGCTGCGGGAAAACAAGAATATCATTGGTATGAGATTATTGCAGCGCAGCAAAGAAAATGTTGTTAAGCAAAGATACGTAACGTACATGGAGCAAAGCCAGCCATCAGGGTCGATCGTGGCCGGAGTATGGAATCCTCGACGCGTGTGAAAGCACTTGTGACACTTGGTAGCCCAAACGCTCACAGCGGCTCTGCAATCCAGACACGTCCACGTCTCGTGAATGACATTAAATTGAACATGGAGAATCTGTTGTGTCTTCATATCCATTCTTCGAACTTGGATGCGTGAATTTGATACAACCTTGTCTAGAAAGCCAACATCAAGAGAGGTTGTGAGTACCACGACGTGCAAACTAGTAAACAAAGCATAGCGAGCGTACAGTGGAGCTCTTCAACGGCATTTCGAGCGCCTTCTTTACTTTGAAAATGCACGACAGCGTCACCACGAGGGCGGTGACTCTGTCTGCACATAAACACATCAATTGAGGGAAATCCAGTGTCCGGATTTGTCTAACCAATTGAAAATGGAGTTAGGTCATTCGTGAGCAATCACAACAGAGCAAGTGCTGCGTTGGCGACGCACCTGAACACCAAAAGGGGCGAATACTTCATTGAGAACTCCTTCATCCATGCTGAAGTTGATCCCAGTAACATAGACACATTTATCACACTCTCTTTCGTTTATCGACACACTTGAGAGATCAAATCGAATGTCAACAACAGGTGCGCTCTCATCCTCAACCAACAAAATCTCGTCATCATCAATGTCGGAATCTATAATGTAGGTGAATTCATCTTGATCCATGGACGCGAGAGATATTGGAGCAGCTCGAATAGTATTTTCATCTTCGTTGGGACAATCTTGGTGCTTAAGCTTCTTCAACTCACGAGGGTTATCATCATAGTTAAGTCGACTTGGCTTTTCACTTGGCTTTTCATAAGAAGCCTGTGGTCGATCCTCCTGTCGGGGTTGACTACTAAAGTCATCGTGACGACGAGTTTGAGGAGACCGCGAGTGATCTCGCATACGCTCAGTTTCTCGAGTTGAAAATGATTTGCGACCACGATTATCTTCACGATCATTGCGAGCAGATCTTGAACGTGAATTCGATCGAGATCGAGATCGCTTGCGGTCATCGTACGACTGGCGGCGATCCTTAAAGCTGGAGTCTTTGTCACGAAAATCCCGACTTCGATCTCGTAGTGGGCTTCGAGATGAGGGTCCATACTTGTCGTGCACTTCATATGAACGATTATTTTTATGCTGCTTATGCGGTCGAGAGGCATAATCCTTCTTGTTTTTGTAGCCGTTGCGGCGATTGCCTGGGGATGGAGAACGCTCACGTCGGCTGTTGGAGCGCTTAGAAGAGTGTCCATTGTTGTTACTATCGTTCCAAGACCGCGATGACCCACCTTGGAAATGATCACAATCTCCCGAATCTCGCCGTCCATTGTTATTGCTCTCGCGACTAGTAGCGCTTTCTTGACCAGCAAATCCGCCATAGCGACTCGCACTCCCATTCGCGGCTTTAGCCTTCGGTTTCTTTGGAATTGGCGCACTTTCCAAATCAACAGGAATGCTTGATATAAACGCAATACCACGCTTCTTTTTGTCCTCTTGTGCCTTGATGAACTTCGTCGGTCGTTTATGATCATCGCCCAAAAGAGACGTGACACCTTCTTCGCGCTCAGGAAGATGCAAAGCTTGATACACTGATAATTGAGGCTCACGAGTAAACTGGAATGATGGCTTGGGGGCTTTTGATTCGGTTGCTTCACTTGTCCGGCGCTCAAATGGATCACGGGGAATTTGAGTGGGTGGATCAAAACCACCACCGCCGTACTTTGACTTCGGAGCAGTAGATCGAGCCAGGGGTTCATCATCCAAGCTATCGTCTTCGATGTCAGCCTTTTGTTTACCATAGCCAAGGTAGCGCTTAGTTGTCTTTCCGGAATCAGCGCTCGTGCTGCGGCTCGTAACATTCGCCGAAATGGTTTCAACCACCTTCTCATGATTCTTGCCGCTTTCGCTCCCAAGTACTTTGATCGCACGTCGATTATAAGTAAACTTGCCTTTTGTAGCAGGCACAGTCTCAACTGGAGCGTTGCCCGCACGTTTTCGAAGCCCATTCGATCCGATTGTTTGTTTCAAAGGCAATACTAGTGCCTTTTTCTTCGTGATGATGACCTTGATTGCTTTTCCAGTCGGCTTTTCGCTTTCAGTTGCGTTCGTCGGTACCACGGGGATCGGTTTCGGTGCTGGAGTACCTGTAGGACGAGTCAATATTAAAGTCTTTGTCTTCACCATTGCGAAACTATTCGGTGCAGAGCCGTCAAAATCAAATTGTTCTACACCATTCTCATCGTTCTTCTGGGTTGGCTGAGCAACAACTTGAACATCTTCGTCTTCATCGTCACTGTAGTCCAATCCAAGATCATCTTCGTCAACCTGCGCTAAATCGACCGTCTCGGCATCAGATACGTCTCCAGAAGCGTCCACAGGTGGCTGTTTCGACTTCTCTGCGGTATCCACGTGTGGCTGCTTCATCGTCTGTAGATCACTCGTCTGGACAACGATATCAACATCAGTTCCTGATTTCTTTGGCGCCTCCATTTCAGTAGCCGCTGGCATGCTAGTTGTGAATCCTGCCTTCGCAAGCTTTTCCTCAATAGATAGTGGGCTCGATGGAAGGTTTGCACTGTTCAATGAACCTTTTGCCGCATGAGTCGAAGTTGAATTGTTGTCCTGTTCTTCAAGCGTCGATTCTTGAGCGGGCACTACTTCCTCAAAGTCTTCTGTACCGGCCTCTGACAAATCTTCGTAATCCACGACAGTACCTGTGTCAGACATATATTCATCCTCCATATCGGCAGATTCCTCGGGAATGTGAATAGCCAAATTTTCTGTATCACCAACAATACTTTTCAGTGGGGGCGTTGTGGGCACTTCCTCGTCTGCACCTCCATCATCGTCCATGACGTCATTGTTCAATGTTCCGGTATCAGACAATTCATCGTCACCAACGGTAGCCACTGCGCTGCTTGCTTTCAATGGCGTTTGGCTGGAAATTTCCCTGATATCAACCGCCTTTGGAGTCTTGAGACGCAAGATCAGAGAATCTTTCAAATCGTTTTGCAGCGTCATTTGCTTCACTTGTCCTGTATTCTTCTTGATCGTAACAGAAGAGTCGTCCGTATTCGATGTAGACTCCAAGTCAACAATGTGGGCATCTTTCGAACGTCCCATAATCACAGTATCTTCATCGTCACTAGATCGGAGATCAATCGTCTGTTCCTGTTTCTTTCCAGCAGGCTTTCCAGTCAACGTTTGTACCTGTCCTTCGCTGGCCTTCTCGGTATCCGCCACTTGTGGCGCGTGGCTTCCAGGTCGTCGGCTCACACTTGAGTCAACACGTTTCGTGGGCTCAAGTTGCTTACGTCGAGATCGCCGAGTCTGACGTGGTTGCCGCGCCTTGTTGACCTGTGGTGATACGTTTGCATCAACTCCCTTGCGTAATCTTCTCCGTCGCCGAGGTTGACGCTTGCTTCCTTCATCACTGTTCAAGTAGTCGTCACTCAGCAATTCAATTTCACTCAAAGGTTCATCATCCAGTCGCGTGATGTCTTCAGGTTCTTCCTCCATGGGCGCAAAGTCACTGCCAGCGCTATCCGGCGAGTCACTATTCGAGCTGTAGTCGCTTTCTTGCGCATAGTACTTGGCTGCTCGTCGCACACTGAGCTGCTCCTGGTAGGTATCAGCGCCATAACGCGTTGTCGCGCGCCGCTTGCGCTGTGGAGTATTTTCCTTGCGCCGAACCACTTCAGGATCACGGTATCCACTCACCCAGCTGACCATTTCCGCACCCACTGCGTCATGTTCCGCCCTCTGCGTCTCTTGTTGTTGCGCCAGTAGCGGATTGCTGACTATCACAGGTTTCGCTTTGGGTGCACTCGCATGATTGGCAGGTTGCTGGCCACTTCTCGCCTGCCACGCAGGGCGGTTGTTGTCATTGGCCATAACTGGAGCGCTGGCGCTTGTACTTGTTGTATTGACTGTCGTATTGCTGCTATTGCTGCTGAGTACGCTGGTGTTGCCAAGATCCAATTGCAACTCATTCAACAACTCGGTCACGTCCGCATCGCCGCCCAAAGAGACACTCATAGCCACCTGCGCCTGCGTCTCACTCTCCAGATGCAGGTCGCCACCAGTATCCATGTCAACAACTGAGATCTCCGCGCTTGAAACAGTCGCAGTGCTGGCTTTGGTGGGCGAGATGAGCGACTCGGGCATTGGGATCGGTGCATGCTCCAGTTGCACTTGGTCTTGCTGCTGCTTGGCGGCCTCTGCCACCTCTCCATTCTCTACAGGCTGCATCCGCGACACCTCTTCGTTCAGCAGCGTGCGCATGTCCTCTTCGTCCACGCCCTGCAGGAAGTCGAGCCCCATGTCATGGTCGTCGCCTTCGGCCGCGACCCATTCGTCGACCTCGCCCAGCTCCTGCTGCTGGTCCTTGAAGGCCAAATGCGCGCGGATGCGGCCCAAGAGCGATTCCTCGTGCTCCGCCTTCCGCTCGCGCTGCTGTGCCAGCCGCCGCTTCACGCGCGCGAGCTCCAGGTCCCAGAGCGCGGCGCTGCTCATCGGCGTCGTCCGTGTTGCCGTTAGATGATGGATATCTGAGGGTCTCCTTCAGCGTCTCTTACATGGAAGCCCCTCCTTGTAAGGCACACGGCAAATCAACATGAGTTTAAAACGCAAAGCGATGCAATCACGTGAGTGGAATCAGACACCTGTGATTGGATGAAAATGAGAAGAACCTTGTGATTGGCGGATATTGCGCATGCCAGTCATGATGGACTGGACAGACGCGAAAGCAGATCGGAGACCATGAAGCTGCGCGGCTACGAGTTCTTCCAGGCCATCGGCTCGCCCTCGCGCATCGTGGCGCCCATGGTGGGTCGTCTCCTCTCTGCATCTTCTGCATACCTCCAGCGTCCTGATGCAGCTGATGGGGTGACAGGTGGACCAGTCGGAGCTGGCGTTCCGCATGCTCTGCCGGAAGCACGGCGCACAATTGTGTTACACGCCCATGCTGCACAGCCGGCTGTTCGTCGAGAGCCAGGAGTACCGAGAGAAGATGTTTGAGAAGCACATCCAGGACCGACCGCTGGTCGTGCAGGTCCGTCCGATAGCAAGAACACCATATCGGCTTCAGAAGCTCTCATTCTCTCTTGTGGTGACAGTTCTGCGGCAACGACCCTGCGACTGTGCTGGCTGCTGCCAAGCACGTGGAGGACCACTGCGACGCTGTGGATCTGAACCTGGGCTGCCCGCAGGTGAGCAAGCTCTCCTCATGGTTGACAACGTGGGCTTCAGAGCAGAGCTGAGCAGTGTCATGACACAGGGCATCGCACGCAAAGGGCGCTACGGCTCGTTCCTGATGAAGGAGAAGGCTGTGGTGAAGGAGATCGTCTCGACGCTCAGCGCCGGGCTATCCATCCCGGTGACTGTCAAGATCCGCGTGTTCCCGGATGACCAGGAGACGCTCGAGTTCTGCGATATGCTGCAAGCGGCCGGCGCCGACCTGCTCACGGTGCACGGCCGCACCAAGGAGATGAATAAGACGGCTGTGCGCGAAGTGGACTGGGACATCATCCGCCGCATCAAGGCTCGGTTGACTATCCCTGTTATCGCCAACGGCGGACTCGAAGCCCCGGAGGATATCGAAAAGTGCCTGGCTGCGACGCAGGCCGACGGCGTCATGAGCTCCGAGGGGCTGCTGGAGAACCCGGCGCTGTTTGCGGCGACCAACAACTCGCCTGGCAACGATATCTCGTTCCTGGAGCTGGCCAAGCAGTACCTTGAGTGCGCGGAGCAATACCCACCGGCGAGCGAGAAGATCATCCGAGCGCATCTTTTCAAGGTCCTGTTCCAGGACCTCCGCGTGCACTCGGACTTGCGCGACGCGCTCGCAGACGCCAAGTCTCGTAAGGACATGATTTCGATTGTGGATCAGCTGGAAGAGCGATTGGAGAACGCCAAGAAGGATCCTTCTCTGCCGCAGGTTGTGTACGCCGCCGAAACCAGTTGGTACCGACGTCATCGTCAGGGTCAGGCCAAGCTGCAGCGCAAGGATTCGTACGAAAAGGTGCTGGACACGGGCTTCGGCAACTTGTTTGGCTGAGCGACTGGTGGTCGAGTCGCTGCGTCCTTTTCATAGAATTGAATTTCCCTTTTTCTGCTCACTGTTCCATTTCGATATCATTAATTTGCTCTTCTGCATTCGTCTAAACGCGAATCCCATTTACCTCCTTAATCATACAACGAATACGTTTCTATCTCTCCATCCCAACGACACAGCGATTGAGTGAGATCCCGAAGCAAAACAATACTGGAGCAGCACTGCAATTGTGTTTCCATCCATTGTATCGTCTCTATTTTTCATGGGTTTTTCTCATTAGCGCTGCTCTGCTGGGACTCATTTGCTGCATGAAGTCCCATGCCCCAGCCAAGCTTTGCGCGCTTTTCTCGAGGTTTCGATAGACCGTTTCCGCTCTGTGTTTGCTCCAACGTTGAGTCGGCCGACGCGAATTGGAATGACTCCGGTAGCGGAACATCTTCCGTTTCAGCCATGACCACGTCGGATTTTTCACGTCTGTGACCCTCACTGTGGCGACTGCCGTTTTGTTTCGGTTTGGACCGGTCATCGCGGCTGGAGTGTCTGCTACTGCTGTTTGACTTGTCCGTCTGCTCGTTAAAACTGCTTACCCGGCGTCGTTTGGCCTTGGTCTTTAGCTCGTATTCGAATTTCTTTTTCAAAGCTGAAAAAGTGGGTTTCAGGTCACTAAAATCAAAGCTGGTGTCCCCACGAACTTCGGCGAAGAAATCCATTTCCAGGAGCTTCTTTGCACTTAAACGTTTGCTTGGATCCATCTGCAACATGGCCTCCAGCAAAGTGAATGCTTCTTCCGGAAGCTCTGGGTACTTCGATGTCTTCAGTTCCTGCATTGTCTTACGTAATCGCATCTTGTATTCATTCTTTGGCCGGTACTTTGCAAAGTGCGGAAGCTTCATCCCTTCCTCCCACGAAGAAAATGGAGTTCCGCACAAGCGGAAGATCAAATTCAGCTGGCTTCTGACATCTTGACCCTGAAGGAATGGCATCCGATGCAGTAAGATGGCCAGAGCAACACATCCAGCCGACCAAATGTCGCAGCGCCACGTGTAGTTAACGTCACCGAGCAGAATCTCAGGGGCAACAATGTGCAACCACGACCCAGCGACCAGCTCCTTTCGTTCGTTGTCGCTCAGAGTGTATCCAAAGCTCGCTGAGCTGGTACTACTTCCATCTTTGCTCTTCAGAGACGATGTCTTCCGCATTGCATGGTATCCTGCAAGTTTAATTCCATCCTTGAAAACAAACACTTAACACATTTAAGAAGACATTGGTTAGCATTTCATCAGACGCTGACATTGAGAAAAGCAGCGGGAAATACGTACAATGACATGGAGCTACAAACCGATGTACGTAGCTGTGGTGGTGGCATACTACGAGACTCTGAACCATATCATACAATGCTTTCTTGCGGAACCGCATCGATATGTCTTGTTTCGCTTCAAGAATTCCAGCGATAGTATGAAGAGGCTGCTCAAATGCCAAGTAGTGTTTGCCATTCTCCAGACGATTCGGAGATGACGCCAAAGAAGCGCTTCCATCTTGAACACTCAACGAAAATTCCAACATATCAGGATCGAGCTCCGCTCCATTCGTGAGTACGCCTTCGTCGTTTGAAGATGCTTTTGGAGTCGGAAAGATAATACCTTCTAAAGCGACAAATTGCGCTGGCGCATGGGAACGCATCATCGTAGCACACGACAATTCCCGGATTCCGGAATCTGCCATTCCCCGTTTTTCAGAAAACATCGGCTCATGGTCGCGGTATGGCCACGGCTGGAGGTAAATCTTCTTGCCAGCAATATCAAATCCAAATGAGTCTACAATGGCACCCAAGTACGTCCGCTTGCGAATTTTTTCAATCTGCACGATTTCGCTGGCATGCAGTCGATCTAAACCTGTCGCTTCAGCTTTGTTTCCGCTACTGGGTCCTTTTTTCATAGTTATAGGCACGACCGATGCTGCTGTCGGAATAGATTGTACGTCATATTGCGTTCGCTGGGCTTCCGATGACGATTGACCCAGCATAGCGAAAGTAATAAACTCACTCCTCACTGGGCTTCCTCCCCTTTCTAGCATTGGCGACATGGACATGGACGTAGGTATCGATATCCATGTTTTTAGCAAATGAGTAATTCGCTGACCGATCTCGATAGAAGGTTGGCGTGACACCGCGAACTCTTCAGTGTCGAACCACTCGTCCGTGTTCCGAGCTGACTGCCGGGATTCCTTCTTTGCATTTTTCTCTAGCCGAGTCCAGCGATCTTTCAAACTCTCTACAAGCGAGAGAGCGCATTCCAGCAGCTGCAATGTTTCCAATTCGTTTCGTTTACCATCCAACTGTGGAAGAAACGATGGGAGTGAAGCTTGACCATTTGCAGGCTCCGCGCTTGATGCTGTACTCTCTTGGAGGGCCTGCACTACAGCAGCGCTGAGATACACAATACCCAATACGATACACTCCACTGGCATTTGCACCCAAATTGGGAGGCGCAACGTTTCTGCTAGTAAATGCTTTGCTTCTCTTTGTACGTCTAGAGGTGGCTGCAGCGACGAAAATGCGGCTGCTTGATGATTTGACAAGAACTTTTTCCGATTCTTCCCGGCTGTAAGCACGTCCATGAGAGCATATGGGTCTTCACTGCACAAATCATATCGCAAACCCTCCATGATTTCCAATTCCGTTGCCAAAATCTGGCTGGAGAGCATTTGAAACTGGGGGGACTTGCCGTCCAATCTTTGCGTCGTGTCGTGTTGTGAAATCGAACCGCTTTCACTGGATTTGACCAGATGCACTTCATTCACAAAGTCGTGCCAAGAACATCTGCGAGAGTGGGCCTTCATGAATAAATGGAGCGTCGCTGCCGCAACGATTTCGACTGTTCGAATATTCATCGCATGGAAAGTGAAGTAGCGATTCAATGAAATGATGGCACTAGTGGCGTCCTCTCGGTCCAGATGAAGGGTTTTTACAATGTGTAGAATGCCCTTGACACACTTGATTCGACGATTTTCCTCCAATGAAGCTGAGATTCCAGCGCGTCGTGTCGGCGAATTTTCCATCTGTTCAATGCTGACATACCAATTCAATTTGCGTCCAAAGCAATAAGGGCGCGTCTTGGGGTCTGATTCTCCATTTGTATGCGCTTCACTGTTTGCCCCCTGCTTTTCATTGCTTGTGTCAGCTGAAGAACGATTATTCAGCGTGGTCGAATTGCGATGATGCTTTCGTAGCGCAAAATTCCGCTTGGCTCGCACGAAGCTGTCGACTTCTTTCCTGCCAGCCTTGAAGACGCGAAGTTTTTGGCCTTGGAAATCGCGATTGTGCAACTTGCTCAGAAAATGAGGAGCGTGTTTGTTTTCGTTCAATTCGACGAGTGCCCATCCAGACGCATCGTCGAAGAAAAACATGTCCAAGTCCACCAAAACATTCGGAGGCGGACGAGGCGCAATCCCCATGCCAAAACTTCGGCGTTCGTCCAAAATAAACAATTTTCGCAGAGCGGCTTCGGTGCATGTGAGCGGAATACTCTTTACCAGAATTTTGTTGGTGACAAGAGATCCGTCGACATCCAACAAGTCGCCATCATGGTTCCGTCTTGGGGCGCGGTTCGACTCAGTTGACTTGCCTTCATCGTCCCTACGTGACGACAGCGTGTTGACCGCACGTTCATAGGTCAATGGAGAACCATCTTCACGTGGTTTGGGAGATGGATCTCGGCTGCTTGGGACACTATCAGTCATCCGTTTCTTCGGAATTGAAAACACGGCCTTTTCAATTTGATCCTCCGACATACCATCCAGCTCGACATACACGTGCCAGTCTTCATCTCTAAGACAAACCATCCGATCACGACTCGGCGGAGAGTCGAACAATTTGTCCGTGAAATACACATCTTCATCGTAAATGACCTCGTACATATCGTTGCTTTCGTCGTAGCTACAGAGAAAGACAAGCAGTGAGTATTTCTACACTTGACACATTCATACTGAGACGTCATACCTTTTCACAGTCGCAATGTTGAACGTAGAATGATCATCCTTGGATCGATAGATCCGAATGCGTCGATCCACCAAGACAGCACCAACTTCAGTTGCATTGGGTTCCTTGAAAAAGCCTTTGGGCGTGAGATCCTTCAGCGTGTCGCCTTCCGTTCCGATAATGCCCTTGCAGTTGACCGATCCGCAAAAGCATCTATAGAGACCAAGCAATTGAAGCAACTCATTCAGCAAAATACCGCGACAATGCACACAGAAGCGGTGGTCGTTCGTACTTGATCTGTCGTGACCCAAGCGCCTTCCACTGATAGTCAAACGTGAGCTCATCGCCATCGTGGATATCGCACAGCGCTATCACTGCAATTCGCGTCTCACCCTTGACCGTCCACTTCTCCGTCTTACAGTTTGGCTCGCAGCTGTGGTTTACAAAGCGCGTGAAGCTACCCTTGTCACGCGCGTCAATGTAAATACCAGGCTCTAGCATCAGGTAGTAGAAGTTGAGCTCATGCTGCACGCAGACAACACACCAGACAGTCAGACGCGTCAGTAGCGACAGGAAGGCACACTACGCACTCTGGGAACAGTCTTCAGCCTCCGGTTCAGCTCCTTCTGGTCGATGATCTCGCCCACGTATTCACCAACGATACTCGATTGCGCAATCTCTCGCTTCGTGCGCACGCCAAAGCCCTTGTGCTCCGTCTGCAGACAAGAGAGATGGTTGCATGAGCATTCTGAATAGCATGAGCACTATCGCTGCCCTGAATGGCTCGTACCTTGAATGCCTCAAGCTCTGGGAACAGGTCTGGGTTCTGCAGCCGCTGGTTGCAGCAGAACTCGCCGGCGCGACACTGCGGATTGCACTCGACGTACGTGGCAAAGTTAAGGCAGGACACATCGTCGCAGCGCTTCTTGTCCGTGTCCACCTCGTCTGGGCGCTCGCAATAGCAGACCGACTGCGCGTCGTCGTCGTCCTCGCGCTGCGGATACACCTTCTCCCTCGGCAGATGTTCCAGCGGGTACTCGTTGCGCTCGATCAGCGTCACGGAGCGCAGCGCCTCGAGCTGTTCGCGTGACACGCCCTGGCCGTCGCCTCTGCCCTCTCCTGATTCCTGCACCCGCGCACGTGCGGCCTCCGTGCCGCGCTCGTGGCTGTGACTGCGCCTCCGAGCGCTCTCTGCGTCGCTGTCGCTTCGCATTTTGGTTTGGGCGCCAGAGGCCAATATCCCGCCAAAAACATCCCCACGGCGTAACCTCTTCTCACGCGTACCCCCAGAACACTGTGTACCCCTCCCAAGTACCGCTCCTGGACATAGGCATTTTCGCAAATCGCGGAACTTGACTCTCAATCCGCGAGTTACAAGATGGAGCCGCCCGAGCGCGAGGGTGAGCGGCCGACGATCCCGATGCCCGTGGCCAGGCGCCCACCGTCTGCCGGTGCCCTGTCGTCACTTCTGTGCGCCTCGACGCCGACAGGGGAAAGTCCGTCGCCCGTGGCCATGCTGGTCGTGCAGGAGCCAGAGCAGCCGCCGAGACGCAAGACTGGGCTGTCGAGCCTCATGAACTCCCCCATGGACGACGACATGGACGACGGCAACAGCAGCAGTGCTAGTGGCGCTCCTGGCACTGGCGAGGACGACTCCATGACACCGCCAGCGTCCGCGCAGTCGCCGACGGATGTCGTGGAGCCCATCACATGGGCGGATCCGGAGCTGGAAGCGCTGCAGCAAGTGGTTCTCAAGGCATTTGACGCGGCGACGCGGCATGACGCGCCACCTCCGACCAAGAGGCAAAAGAAGAGCAAGCACAATCGCAAAGCCAAGCCCCAAGTGCCTTCCGGTACGTTGCCTGCATCTATCAATCTGGTTGGGGGTAGCTAATGGCGCTCTTATAGATGACGGTGTCCAGGAGATGCAGCAATGTGTTCGTCAGCTCAACCACAAGATCTGCACGCAGTTCGCGTCGTCGCAGAGTCTTGAAGACGTCATGAAGTTCTGTCTGACCGGCTGCGAGATGCTGCACCAACGAAACAGCATTGAGAAGCTACTGGTGAAGACCAAGAAGCCAGACTCACGTTCTGTCAATGAGCTTGATTATGATGCTACCGTTGCAACTATCATGGGCAAGCCCATGTACTCGCAGCTGATCAGTGTGGTGCGCCGTGCGCTGATGAGTAGCCCTGACGATTATACCCATGACTTGCTTGCTCGTGTCTTGGACTGGATGCTTGCGACGCCTACGACGTGGATCTGGTCGTGGGTTTTCGTTGCGCTGGCTCATGCTAATGAATACGTGGTGCAAGAATTCCTGTTCCGGCAAGTGGTATTGTGTGTCGATACTCAAATTGTGGCTGTTCTGATGCCAATGCTCGAGTATTTCGCGACCAAGCTCCCAGCCCAAACACTTGATATTGTGCGCGGCTTGCTTGATGATATCTCGTCTCCAGATCCAGCTGGTCGTGTCCAGGGCAGAGCTCCTTCGGTGGTGCTGGCCCAACTGCTTCATATTGCGACCGATTCGCCAGCGATTGTCGAGGCGTGTGATGACAGCTTCCAATGGATCGTCACAAAAGATTCGGTGCAGGAACTCCAGGCTATCACCAGCAGTGATAGTATTCAGATTAACCTGATGAACCTTGTTCGAAGACGAAGCGTAGAACTGGTCCATTCAAGTTTCCAGATGATCACGCTGATCCAAGAATTATCAGATGTGCCGACGCTGGCAGAAGCGGCGTATGCTTTCCACGAAGAGTTACTCGCATTTGCGGCCGAAGAAAATTCGAAGACGTTCTTGAAGCACATCTATCGATACCTTCCCTACATTTGCCAAACTACACTTCGCTTGGCTTCTCGGGATATCAACGATCCACACAGCCAACAAAAATTTGCTTGCTGGCGCCAGTGGCTGGTACTTATTTGTACGCATATTTCAAGAACAGAAGCGACAAATCATCTCTTGGAGGCTGACTTGATGGTTTCAAATGGCAAAACGCAAGCATCAGGTTCAGAAATCGATCCAAGTGATCAAGCGTTCTGTGATCTGCTTCGCGATATGTTGCTTTCATTCCCGCGTGAATATGCAGCATTCTTGCAAAAGCTGTTGCGATCGTGCCAGAGCTCTTCATCGCGTGGGCAACAAACTCGTTTCCTTGTGGCTCTGCAGTGCCTATTAGCACGTGCCAAGAATGACTCAGCATCCGCTTTTGCGAGTGGCCTCCCACTGAGATTTACCAATGGCGCTGCAACCAAGGATAACGCTCTTCTAAAATCATTCTTAAGTGTGGATGCTTGGGAAAAAAACTGGCTACAGTTCCGATTATGGCGGGTACAAAGTGGTGCAGAGCTGTGGGAAGGTTTCTTGGATTTATGCTGTGCAAAAGATCTCGCTGTAGCCTCACGGGCTCTCACGCTTTTGGCGCGGACTCCGTTTGTATCTCTGGAAGAACCTGCGTGGCAATACCAATGCCTACGCAAAGTTGTGGACGCGTTCTTCCATGTCTTGCGACAGTATCGATCCGAAATGGTTCGTTGTGCGCAATCGGATCTCGAACGTGACCAGAAAACGGCTCTCGAATCACAGAAACGCCTGGAAATTCTGAAGCGCATCGTGTTTCGGCTACTTGTACTGGATGGTGGGGTCGCTCACTATGCGTCGTCAGTCTACGGTGCCTTCGTCTCGCTTTGGATCGATTCGCTGTGGAATGTGACGTCTCCAACTAGTGTTCCGACCCATTTCCCCAGTCAAAAGCGAAACAATGAACCTGAAGAATTCGACGTCATTGCATCTGGATTGGACCGCGTCGTGATTCGGTCGGAGCGAACGATTAGCTCCAAATGCACGAATCTGCAGTCCTCCAAAGTGATTACGCACTTCCCTGAGACAATCATCTATCGTAAAACGCTAGATAAGTCGTGGGAGCAAGAGATGGATGCTGCTCGTGCCTGTAGTGTGTATGCAACTGACCTTTTGAACCAAGTGTTGGGCTCAACTACGAATCAAATCGCATCATGGGAGAGCGACCTAGAGCATCGGGAACGCAGACTGAAAGCCACGATCGATCTGTTGCTGGAGCGCTCTATGCCTTGTTGTGGCATTCCAAGTGATGAAAGTTACAAGGAATTATTACCCCATCGATCGAGTGTGGACATGGATCTCCGCATCGAGCAGTGGCTGAATCACTACCCAGCTTTCCTACCGCTAATGCGCTCGCTGGTCTCTGTGGCAGGATCGATGAACTCGTCCCATGCTCTGCGTCTGCTTCCATTGATCAAGTCGGCGCTCGTGGTGCTCGTGGGTCACTGGAACAGTGTGAAGGGCGACTTGGAATTTGAGAACATGGATGTGCCTCCGTACATGCGCAATCGCAACCAGCTTGCTCTGACCTGCGAGCTCGTAGATCTTCTCGGTCTTGCAGGTTGGGTGCCATTGCAATTGGGTCGCACTGCCGAGCTGCTGCCGCTCACTACTCCGGCCGATATCCGCTCCATCTTGTTCAGCTGCTGGTACTACCTTGCTGACCACCCACCGTCCGTCACCAATCCAGTCAGTAGTGCGATCCCACTCGACTTCTTCCTGGTCCCGTTGCGGAAGGCACTTCGCTGCAATATTCGCAAGATCGGAGCCAAGTATGCGCTGTTCATGTGCTGATGCAAACGTTCAGTTAACACAGAATCAGATTCCGGTTTTTCTTCGTACACGGTAATTTAACCATTCTCTCAGCTGTCCACTGAATTTTGTTCACTCAGAATGTTTGCCTAACTTACTGTATGTTACGTATGAAGAATCGTGAATGCGCAAAAAGTGGGACGTGGAGCTGAAAAAGTTTGCAGTGGAGTTGAGCCCACCACCAGCACTCTACCTTCGGATACACAAGGCTTGATTCGATTCATGGAAAACCCAGTGCATGACCATGGTTCTCAGATACCAAAAATGCCGAAAGTTACCACTAGAATAATCTTTCGCGCCCCAGGCTTTTGGGTTTTTGAATCCTATGATGTCGAAAATATTTTCTGCCAATCATATACGTTTTTATTCCACATCGCTCATTCATTGGCTTGTCATTCCTTAACCCTGGACTCGATTGGTCATAAACAGGCCTTCCGTCGTTCTCCGAGGGGTCCGGCATGCCGCACAGAAGGAAACGACCTTCGTAGTGAGAAGCGGAGAGAAGAGAAACATGATGGCGTCCGTAGACCTCTCCGGCCGCGGGTCGGGCGGGAGGTACAGCGGCGCACAGCAGCAGAGCGGACCGCCTCCACCCAGTGGGCGCTACGCGTCCGTGCCGTCCTACCGACCACCGTATCCGCCGTCGCACGCCGCGTCCGGTACGAAGACCAACGCTTCGTCTGTCTTGAGGTGGGCGCTGTTCTAACGCTGTGTTACTGCGTGTGTGGACACAATAGAAGCTGGCCGCATGAAGACAGAGCAAGTGGTGCTGGAATTTCTGTACAAAGTGGCCGAACTGATCATCCAGTCGCGCGTCAAGTTCCAGACCGAGTCGGACCAGCATCGACGAGGCAATCGCCGCGCTCGGGTACGTCCTGAGTGTTCGCTTGCGCTAGTGGAAGCCGTGGGTTCAATTCAACTAATGCTGCTTTGCGCCTCTCTGTGCTCACTGCAGTTCAATCTCGATATTGAAGAAGTGCCGTTTGTGCGCGAGGCCATGACCGTGTGGAAAGACGACGTGCACCGACCGCTGACGGTCTTGATTTTCAGCGAGGACAGTGAGGACAGCCAGCGCGTGCTGCTCGAGAAATGGAGCGTGACCTACGACATGGAGAGCGCGCGTCATTTGCCGTCGAACGGTAGTCCGCTGGGTAGCAGTAGCTCGAGTCGCGATGTGATCCAGCAGCTCAAGGAAGTGTGCAAGAAGATTGGCGTGTTGCTACGCGCGCTGTTCTCATTCATGCGGCAGCTGCCTGCGCATCGTCTGTATCGGGAATCGTACCATTCGAGCTTGTCGTACACGATCGTGGCGAACAGCAGCGATGACGCTGCGCTCTTTGATCGCGATGTCGCTACACACAGCCACGGTTTCCTCCCGATCGAGACCCCGTTTGGATTCCTCACACTTTCAACAGTGTATCGCGCATATTGCGATCAGCGCATACACGAGCAGCGCAGTGCAGCGCCGACGCCCATGATCTTCTCCGACAACGTGATCATTCAGGATTATGTACCCACTTCGCCTGAACTGGTCGCGCACAACCAGACGCTGTTGCAGAATGCACTGCAGCAAGCCATGGACCACGATGATTTATTAAGCAGCCCCGACCGACGGAGAAGATCGACGCCTGACCATTTCGTGGAGGCAACGCCAGCAAAGCCACGAACACAAAGTATATCACAACCCATGGCTATTCCGCATGCCAAGGCAGCAGCTGTTTATGAGGAGCATGTTCTCTCTCCAAAAGCGAATCCGAAGGTCATCCAACATGCACACTCTTATGGCGATCCGGACCGCCTCCGGACATTGACGACAAACCCGCACATTGCACCAGCACCATACGGATATGGAAATGTGGCGATTGAAAGTTCGAGTGCGTCTCGAAGCCCGACGCCTGAGCTGTGGAGCAACAGTGACGATTCGCCGCAGATGACCAGCCGACACAGTTTTTCCCCAGCGCATAATGCTGATGAGGCTGCGAATATGTATCCGTTGTCGACTCCGCCGCGACACCCGAACTCGCTGACTTCGCTGAAGAATAGCAAGTTGTTCATGACAAACTCGGGGCAAAGGCGAAGCATAGGTGACCAGCACCAGCAGCAGAACTCGTATCGATCCTCGCTGGAAAACTTCTCATTGGACGGAGGACCTCCACACCAGCAGCAATCACCCTCATCTCGACCCGCTGCCAATCCGTCGCGCATCCAGACGTTTCATTTTGGAACTACCAGGAGAACATCGATAAATCGTGGCTATGGTGTGGAAGAAAGTGTTGATCATCTACCAACAAAGACTGGTTCATCACCGTCCATGACGCCGCCATTCACGTATACCGACGCGCCGATGCAATTTAAGGAATCTGCGTCCCCACATGTCACGCACGAAGTTCCAATCGTTTCGAACCCACGACATGCGCATGAAAATGGCAACGTACCAGTATTTAGCTCCAGTCCGCCCTTCCATGCCAATCCGTGCGAACTGTTGTCCACATCCCCAGGGTACTCCTACAGCAAGCAGGTCCCTTGGTACAACAAAGACACACGACACTTGCCGACCTTCGCGACAACCGATCAAGGTCAATTGCGACGACGAGGGAGCTCCTCGGGATCAAATCCGGATGGATCGCCTGACAGTGCCAACCCGCGCCAGAACAAGCTGCGGGCGTTCTCGACTGAATTCCTGGACAGTAGTGCTGGTATTTGGGGCGTTTCGCCTGATACCCCCGACGCATTTGGGCAAGGCTTTGCAGATTCTAGCGGCTCTGATCGCCAGCGCCTGCACTCATTCTCCAGTGGTGTGGATATTGGCAGCAGTTCTTCGCAGTACGAGGGCGATGCAGATCTAATGCTTCCGTTTGCCATGGGCGACATGGAAACACTGTCCACGACGGCTACTGTGACGACAACGGGATCTGAATCAAGTCGACCATCGTTCGATGGATCAACTAGCAGTGATGGCGTGGCTGTGAAGCGAGCGTCGTGGGATACAGCCTCGGTCGGTAATTTTCTCCACCAGTTGAAGCATGCGCCACGTCTGCAAACTGCACCAGGAAACACTGGCCACCGGTACGAAATGGCGGCCCAGCAAAACCCCAAGACAAATATTACATCGGAAGCTGTGCCAGAGTCGCTGTTTGACGACGAACTTGAAGGCTTTCGCCACCTGCGCGATGAACTCGCGTCCATTATGTAAGCCGACAGCAGGATGCTATTTGTAATCGTCGTGGGCTGTAAATCTAGTTTTAAAACGGAAAGAAAAAGGGAAACCACAATTTTTAAAGGACAAGTCCTCGTTCTCTCGATCCGTTGAGCTCTAGAAAAGGTAGATCTGCTTATCAGCAAACCCAAGTTCTCGTAGGTAAACCCCAACGGCATCATCAAACGTGGGTGGCCCGCAGTGGAAGACGGCAACGCTCGATGTCGGTTTCGGCAGCAGCTCTTCCAGCAACGTCTTGTCTAGACGGCCGATGCGGTATGAGTTGAGCTCCGTGATGTCGTCAGGACTGGCATTCGTCAGAATATGATGGATCTGAATACGTCCTGGGAACATGTTGGCAAGGGGTTCGAGCTGTCCAAGTGCGATGATATGCTCGAGCGATTGGCTGCAGTACACGAGCGTGATCTTGGTCTGGTCTTTCACAGACTCGATGACACCTCGCACGAGCTGGAGCATGGGTGTGATACCCGTCCCTGCAGCGACCATGGCGAAGTGCTTTGCGTCCTGAAACTTGACGTTATTGCGAAGGACGACGCCGGGACTTGAGTATCCGATGACGCCCTGGGGGCCCAGCATCTCGACCATCGAGTCAAGAGGCAGCGTATCGAAATGGCTCGTCAGCAATCCATCCGGGTAGATCTTGACCAGCAAATCGAACCCGCCAGGCTACATGTCAAGACACCAACGTACGCGTAAGCAACAGTAATTTCAGCAAACGAAAGGGGGGATATCTACCTGGTTGAGCTTGGACGTGGGCGTGAAGGCGCGTTCAATCGTCTTCCCGTGGATCGTGAACCGAACCTTGAGATGCTGTCCAGGGACTTCCAGACCCTGCAGAGAATTCACCATGAACTGATTGCTCACAACGACGGCAAATGAGCGGCAGGATTTCGCACCAGAAGCTTCTTTGGCGGCAGTTCAAACGTGAACTTAACCACGTTGGGGTTGATCGTTCGCTTGGCAATCAGCTTAAACGGCCGCCATTGCTTCGGGTCGAGCGCGAACTTGGACGAAGGAGAGCTCTGCTCAATCGAATCGGGATCCAGCTCCCCAATGTAGCATTTCTGGCAGATACAAAAGCATTAGAAGTCCGTCCGTCCAGGCCGTGGTTGTAGGTAGAAAGACACGTACCTCCAGCATGCTGTGGCCGTTCACCCATGCGTGCTTCTCGTTGAAGAGGTCCGTGCAGTCACCTCCGGCTGAGAGCATGAGATCCGCGATGCCTCCCGGGTGATAAGCCAGATACGGCGTCATGTTGTAGACCTGTCGCATGCAAACGCTCCAATCTGAGCGTCCTCCTGACGCTAACATACAAGCTCATGCGATCGCACCTTTCCATCGAGCACGCTCCAGCAGTCGTCCTCTGTGTTGTGCGTACAGACCTCCGCCATGGGGATCGCTCGGCGTGGTGGACGACCACGCAGCCCCGAGAGGTCCTGGCCCGACTGCGTCAAGCGCATCCAGTGCTATTAGATGGACAGAGAGCAGTTAGTTGCGAAAGCATGAGGCAAGAGTGCGTGTGTCAATGAGAGCATAGCGCACCAGTTGGCTGAAGCCTGGCGGCAGTGGGGTCTTCCGTCGCTCATGCGCGCTGATGCGACATCCGCCGCCCTTGCTACTCATGGTTCTTGCGTTCTGCCGGTTCAGCAGTCAACACTGACGCGAGATACCGGTATTCTACCGCATCACAGGCACACTCCTGCCACCATCTAAAATGACTAGAGCCACCAGTAGCTACGCTATTCATATCTGGTCGGTGGCACAAGCGCAAGTTGCCGTCCCAGATGCGCCGATCCCATGGGCCGGCCGTGCGTGTGCAGTCAGAGGGCGCCAGGCGCTCGTACCTCGCGCCTGTACCGGATTCGGACATCGACGCCTGCATCCGATTCAGCCGCCTCCGCTGCGCGATCTCGATCTTTAGCCTGCTTTTTGCCTGCACCGACATCCCGCGCACCGGTCTCGGCGTTCGAAGCGTCGCAAGCATCATGACGCCTGTCGCACCTGACTCCGGGATCATATTCGGCCCATACGCGTATCCGATTGCGCATATTTTCAGAGTTCCGTCGTCTGGAAACAACACCGGGGGCCCCGATTACAAGGGGTCGTGCGACGGCAGCGAGATCCTGGCCACCGAGGTGTGGTCCTACAAGTTTGACAGTGTGTCGATCGCGCAGCGTGGACTCGTCCAAGAGCTCGAATTGATGGCGGCATGGCCCAGCTGCATTTCCTACCAGGAAGAGTGTCCGTATACGCACTTGACACTGCAGACCACGTTCACAATGCTCGATGCGCTGGCTGGAGCTGTGCACTCCAAGTTGTTTCCGGACCAGGCAACTGGTAACGTGTCTTCGGCTTTTGTGTACATTGTGTGGAGCAACTGGATCGATCGTGTGCATCACTATCTACTGCTGTTGGTAAACATTTGGCATCGCGAATCTCGGATCTCGAGCGTGCATTACTATCAGCTTCCAGGAGATGACGCGACTCTGGATATCTGCAGCCGCAATGCACCAAACCCAAATCGGCCATTCACTTGCGATGTCGGAGTTGGTTATACATTTAAAGCTTTTACAGGATTCAATGAGTCTGCGTCGCTATCGTCAACACCCATGCTAATTTCTGAGCATATCCAGAGTCGAGTCGCTCTGCTGCAGGAACAATATCCGGAGCTCAACTTGGACGTCACACTGGTTTTATCACTCGATATCACATCAAATACTGGTGATATTTGGTTTACACGCTGGTCTTACTTTCGTAGCGACATCGGTGAGGTCACGACTCTGATCCGTGGTAGAGCATGTATACCTAGAGAAACGATCTATAAGCAAGAATCGGATTGTGAAACTGTGTTTGTGGACGATTATCGATATGAGAGATCGACAGTCGAGACTGATTTGAGTCATTGGTACCGTGTCACTAGCGTGCTACGTGGTTTCTCGCAAGGCTACATGTGGCTTCGTATTGGATTGCTGTGGCTAGGTTGCTTCAAAGCTCGATCAAGCGAGGCCAAGTTTTTAAGCGCTACGAAGTGGGAAATGTTATGGAGCACGTGGGGTACGTTCTTCAGAATACCGGGTAATGTTGTCGTATACTCAAGCTGGATTCCAATACTTGGATATGCAGCAGCTCATATGGTAGATAGCGTACTCATACATTCACGTTCAGATATTCTTGGAGCCTCGCTGAATGGCTCTGTATCGTATGGGTTTTGGACGTATCTGGAGGCAGCATCTGTTCAAATGCGTGATATATGGATCATTGCAGCCGTAGTAAAATTATTCACCTTGGTTCAAATGTACTGCTTCCCAGCGTACTGGCGCCGAAGAGAGGGTCTTCAAAGCGTTCGTGGTGGCTGGATTGGCTGGATTTCTGCTCTTACCGTTGTGGCTCCGTTCCGTATGCTCAGCGTTCGCGATTCCAATGTGGTATCTGTGCGGCCGATCCCAGTAGAATCGATAAAATTGCACGCTAATATGGATTTCATCTACGAAGACATTTCAGAGTTCGGTATCCGATTGGATGTCACGACTGTTTTTGAGGCATTATTTTGGACAATTGCGATTTCAGCAGCTGGAAATTGTTGCCTGCGGCTGATCTCGTATCCAAACAAGAATAATGTTCAGCAAATGAGTGTTGAGCGCATGCGCTTCTCATTCTCAATGAGTCTGATCTTCTGCCGATCTCATTATCTTCCGTATAGCGTCGGAACGCTTTGCGACACTGCATCTATGAGTGTTTACTGGCGAATTGGTCTTATGGATCCAAATCGCACCAAAAACCGCGGTGGAAGTAGCAGTGCCGTAATTGCCCCAATCAGGAAATCCCAGGCTGCACATTTATTAAGTGCGGTCAACCCATATTCACGAGCTGTACAACGGTCTTCGACTTTGCGGCTATTAAAGTGCAAAACGTGCATTATAAACAGAACTCAGTGGGGTTGGCCTCCAGTTCAAGGGTGTCCAGACCACAATGGTATTTATGAGATTGATCGTCGCTCCAAAGCTGTTTGGTCCATGATTCGGCTTATCAATTTGGCTATGTTCACAGATCCTGTTGTCTGGCTCTCGCTTTATCTCATTGGTAGAAGGCTATTTCTCTATCGTATTTTCAAAAAGAATGGCTCGGTACCACCATCTGCGTCGTCTATATTTACCACAGGACCTAGTCGACTTGATGAGGTGGATTCAAGGTTGATTCTTCTGCCCTGCTGTCCGAAGCAGCTGATGAAAGAGATCGACGATAGTTTTGATTATGAGTTTGTGGATTTTGTGGACTCAACCACAGTGCCATGGACTTTGCTGTTGATGTGCGGGTAGCAAATTGGCGAATATTTATGTGTCTTTCTACGAGCCCTATGGAGTCAAGACGTATTGATGACCGAATGGTGACAACATGAATTTGTCTGGTTCCTTTTTCCTCGATTGATAACTTCTCGAGATCATTCTAGTATGCCATTTGATATACGCCAGCGTTCAATGGGTTGACGAGTTCGCAACTTTCTTTCGAAGTTTCACCTCACTGGGACTGATCTCAAGCAGCAATGAAGAACAAAGTGAGTACCGATAAAGAAAAACAAGATGAACACTTGCTTGGCATGCTGCTGATAATCATAGCGTGACCACTCTTGTCCCACATTGCGCAGGTTAGTTCTACTTTTCCTCTGCAGTTTTGTGCTGTGGCTATTCATAGAATTTCCTTCCTGCCGGCAAGTGTGCCGAATAGCAGAAATCGTACGGCCGATCATTCTCATGCGTTTGATTTCCAATGGGGAATGCTGAGAAATCGCCTGCGTATCGCGTGTCTTCGTACGACTACGACCGCTCATACATTGTTCCTTTACCCTCGACAGACATTGATGCCTGCATTCGATTCAGTCGTGTGCGTTGTCTACTCTCAATATTCAGCTTGTTGCTCGTGTGTTCTGACATCCCGCGCTCGGGACTTGGAGTGAAGGACTTGACCAGCGTCATGGTGCCCACTGCACCTGATTCTGGAGTTTACTTTGGTCCTTACGCATACCCAGTCGCTCGCATTACCAGACTTCAGTCAAATAACACCCCCCAGTATCAGTATGAAGGATCGTCGGATGGCAATGAGATCGAGTCCACAGAGGTGTGGTCTTATAAATTTGATAGCGTTTCTATCGCGCAGCGGGCTCTCCTTCAAGAACTGCAGATGACAGCTACGTGGCCTCGCTGTATTTTGTACAAAGATGATTGCGTCGGGACGCAACTCAGTTTAACGACCACGTTTGGGATGCTTGATGCACTCGTAAGTGCTGTGCATGTCAAGTTATTTCCGAATCAAATGGCTGGAGAAACATCCCGGCCATTTGGGTATATTGTTGTGAGCAATTGGATCGACCGGATGCATCACTTCATGCTGAAATTGCTCCATGTTTGGCATCAAGAAATGCGGATCGCCAGCGCACATTATTATCAACTAGGAAAAAACACCAACGCATCACTCGATGTCTGTGACCGAAGCACGCCGTATGTAAATCGTCCAT
>JAADVQ010000110.1:0-30400 GCA_023335835.1 Elongisporangium senticosum | reverse complement strand
TCTGCACGGCCGACTTTAAGACGTCGGATACTTCGATCAGCATGACCAACGGTGAGGCCTTCGGCGACCCGTGCTGCACGTGGACCTCGGGCGGCACCCCGGACTACACGGTGACCCCGTTCACGATCTCGCCTACGGAGATGTACACTTGTGCTTCGGCTTCGGGCTCGACGACAGCTTCGTCAGCTGCTTCGGCTGCAACCTCGACTGCTTCCAGCGCGGCTTCGACTACGACCTCGTCAGCTGCATCGGATTCGACGTCCTCTTCTGACTCCGAATCGGGTTCCGCTGCTCTGACGCCTTCGCCATCGTTGAGTTCGACGTCAGCCTCGGATTCGACTTCGGCTTCTACCGCTTCTGAGTCGGCCTCCACCTCGTCCACTTCGGAATCCGCTTCTGCTTCGACCGCTTCCGAGTCCGCCTCTGCTTCGGCCGCGATCACTTCGGAATCTGCGTCTGCTTCAGCCTCTACCACAACGGATTCCTCTGCTGCCTCGGCCACGACCGCGTCGGCATCCGGCTCCACGACCTCGACCACCACATCTTCCACTGCCGGTACCTCGAGCACGACGGCGACGTCCACCACTACGTCCACGACCTCAACCGCTGGTTCTGCGGCCACTATCCCGGGCTCGCCGAAGTGCAACGTTCGTCGCTCTTAAATGAGCAGAAGCTTCAGCAAGTCTTCTGAAAAGCAAGACCAACAAGATGCTGTTCGATTGATCCTATACGTAAGTTCTTTTGAGTAAACAAAAACGACTTTTAGCTTAATGCAATTCCCTTATCTGCTTTCTTTCTATCATTGCCTATAATTATGCAGTGTTCTGTATACTTGGAAGAGCAGCTCGCAAATGAACAGCACCAATAGTCTATTGCTTGATTTGGGTTTACGCTCTCGCTGTTTCTTATGTGCGATGGTAGTTCGGGCTGGAAAATGTTTTCGCCAAGTGCTCTGCCTGCACTTCGACCGTATCCAACTTATCGCACGCAACAACAACAAGCAACACTCAAAGTCAATACAGAATCAAACATCCCACACAAAATGACTGGACGAACCTGAGTCTCTGCTAACCGCAAGTAGAACCTGCACCACACACAATCAACCACCCATATTTCAATATGAGTGCCACAATACCAAATGCGTATAACCACACAATCCAAAGCGTACTGGATGCGTTCTGGGTTCGTTTCACCACGGCATTGGTCGTAGTCGAAGCGCAGTCGACGGCGCACGAAGTCCCGGCGGTCGCGCGACGGCATTTTGGCCGCAGCCTGCGAACAAGCGAATGCCATTCAAAGTCAACAAGATATACCAATCGATACTCTTTGGGCAGTTAGTTCAGAGCACTACGCACGCGGTAAATGGCACGATACAGACGCAGCGCTTCCGCTCGCATGCTGCTCATTGCTGCTGCTTAGCGAACTGGTTGACCACTTTTGCTCCCAGCCCCAGATCCATGTGGACCACACTACCTACGGATATGCACATCATATCCGTAGGTAGTGTGGTCAACATAAAAATTCACCAGAACCCTATACCTACTCCATCTTCAATCTCAAAAATCAGACCAACCGTAGCACATACTGTACTAGAAAACATAAAAACATTAGGACTCCAGTTATAACTCATTTCTCCAGTCACGAAAGACCATTTACAGAACAACTATTCTGGAACTTGTTGCCGCGCTCTTGATCGTCGCCATTGCGTTTCCGGAGCCCCACGCACATGATCCGCCGAGCCTTTTCGCCCGCCGTCGCCCGTACAGTGCGGACCATGAGCTCCTCTCCGGACACCAAGTTCTACCTGCTGCAATACAAGTACGCGCCCGAGATCCTGGAGAAGCGCGGCCCGTTCCGAGCCGAGCACCTGCAGCTGGCACGCGACCTCAAGGCGGAGGGAAAGCTGGTCATGGCCGGAGCGCTCATGGACCCCGTGGACTCGGCCGTGTTCGTGTTCTCGACCAACGACAAGAGCGTGATCGAGGACTTTGTCAAGAACGACCCGTACGTTAAGAATGACCTGGTCACGGGTCACAGCATCCGCGAGTACGCCGTGGCCGTCTAAGTCGATCTAATGCAAGACATACCTTCTCCATGTTCTATTCTGCACGCACTCATAGACACAGACACACACAGCAAGGCCGATGGAAAGCCCCTCAATGGATGGATGACTATTGGCTATAGCCAGTTCAAAAATATGGCTCCTGCTTGAGGAAGCGGCGCATCATGTCGAGCGCGGCGTCCGGCTGGTCGGTGGGTACGAGATGGCCCGAGTTGAGCACCACGACGTAGCTCATATTGCCGCTGGTCTTGGCCAGGCCAGCGATCTGGCCGTCCGGCAGAACCCAGGGCTTGCGCGGTGCGATGCGATAGTCGGCCGTGCCGGACCAGGCCAGCCGGTCGATGATGCGGCCCACACCGAGGTTGTTGCACAGCGAGCCGTCCATGTTGCCCGCGTAGAAGAGGAACTTGTAGTTGTCCAGCAGGTCGCGGAAGATGTCGATGGGCACGTCTAGCATCTCGTCCTCGGCTAGGTGCCGCACCAGCGCCGGCGCGGCGGGCGACGTGCCAAAGGACGAGCCGTCGAACGAGGTCCAGGGCGTGCCGGGTGGGACGTTCAGCGCGCGACGCACATTGTCGTCGTTGAAGTAGTTGGACAGCCTGTGTGTGAGGTCGTCGAACGCATTGCCGGATTTGCGGATGTCGTACACGAACGGGTTTCCAGCGTCCACGTAGATCTGTAGCAGCACATAGCGAGCGTTAGATCTGGATGACCCGCAGATGAACAGCAGCAGCGTACCTCGTTCATGACGGCGTTGCAGACCTGGAAGGCGTCCAAGTGGCGGCCCTGGCGATGGAACTCCTCGCACTGGCTGATGTCCACATTGGCCTTCTCGTACTGCTGCGAGTCGATCAGCCCCAGCGCCAGCGCAAAGTCCGGCACAGAGCGCGACTGCAGCACGGGCCACATGAGCCCATTGCCGATGACCACGCCCGTGAGGTTGATGTGCAGGCTGGCCTGCGTGTTGGCCGCGTTCTTGACGTGGATGTAGTGCGAAATATACGGCACGTACTTGCCGGCATACGACTCGCCGCAGATGTAGACCGGATTGGCGGCGTACTCGGGATGACGTGCATAGAAGCCCTTGAGCCCTCGGTACAGCTGCTCTGCCATTTGGTCCTGGTTGCTCACGTAGCCGTCGTCGTCACGCACGGACGTGTAGCCCGTGCCCACGGGCTGGTCGAAGAACAGCATGTGGCCCAATTGGTTCCACGATTGCGCGTGCGGGATCAATTTGCCGTCAGCCATGATGCGGTACGGCCCCATTTCCGTGAGTAGACCCGTCATGGACGAGGCGCCCGGGCCGCCATTGAGCCAGACCATCAACGGCGTCTTTGCGTTGTTGCTGGCCGTGTCGCTGGTCTCGAAGAACCAGTAGAAGAGTTTGCCCACAGCCTGCGTGTTCACAGTCACCAAGCCGGCGTACTGCGTCTCTAGTGGCGCACCGAAGCCCGGCACGTACGTGACTTCGTCGTCGCTCTTGGACTCGACGTAGAACGTGCCGCTCTGGCGCAGTCGGCTGTCACTACTAGTGGTCGGATCCGTGAGGCTGGGGCTTGTTGAAGTGGCCGTGGCTGAGCCGGAGCGATCCACGAGCCAGATCACCGCGACGTACACCAGCAGACATGCGACCAGAGCCACTGCAGCGATCGTGCGTATCCGCCGGTGCGCTCGCCGCCAGATCCCATTGCGCTCGACGATCACGCCCGTGCCTGGGATGGATCCGCCCGAGAACGACGACGAGGAGCGGCGCAGTGGCGTGAGCTCGTCCATGGCGATGGTGGAGGCTGCGGCTGACTAGTGGTGGCTGAGTCTGTGGGATGGACGCAGGAGGGAGGGGCCTGGGGGCTGCCACAGAGAGAGAGAGGTCCAAGCGTCCGAGAAGAACGAATGACGCGGTTCTTTGTTTTCTGCTTGGGCCTGCATAGAGGATATGGATCACGGTACATTGCCTACGCATTTAAGTACGATCTGAGTTCTCAATAAGCTGAAGTTCGGATTGCAAATCCGTTTCAAAAGAAAGCCAACAGCGGAATGTGAAGAGCCAAATGGTATTAGTATCAAAGTCCAGCTTGTGGATCTAGGCAAAGAGTTGGTCGAGCTGCTTGGTGATCGTCTGCGTGCGCGTCTTGGCGATCTGCATGCACTCGTGCAGCATCGTGGCGCTGAGAATGGCACCGCCGGGCTTCTGCACGCCGCACAGCAATCCGTTGGTGTTGTATGTGATGGAGAAGCAGGCGTCGGCCAGCTGCTCTTCCTCGCTCGTGGGGTCCACTAGCAGTCGGTCCTGGAACAGCGCGAACGAGGTCGAGAACGCCGAGTGCTGTAGCGGAAGCTGCGTAGGCTTTTCCTCTGTGGAACAGCCAGCATGGGCGAGTGTGAGTAAATAAGGACGTACCATCAAAGCGATGCATATCATACAGCAAGCGCACCTGGTTGCAGCGAAACGATGTGATCGGTTTCATTGACCGACACGGCCGGCAGCTGGAGCGAGCGAAGCGCAGCCATGACCGAGATCAGTGCAGCGTCCAGCACGTTGCCGTCATGGTCCATGCAGTAGACGTCGACCACGAGCTTCCAGGCCGATTTGCCCTTCTCAATCGTCAGATCGGACATTTCGACCACGCGGGAGCTGATCAAAAGGCCACCATAAGTCAGCAGTGCAGGCGACCAGCTTCAGTATACGTGCAATACGACTCACCCGACAATGATGCGGAGCAGCTGGCTACCGATGCTCTGCGCTTCTTCAGACGGCCGGCCAAGCGCGAATCGAGTGGAGCACAAGGGCGTGAGGTGGACCTGGATGGCTGCATAAGGATCATGAGTCTCCTCATTATTATCTTCATTGTGAAGCCGCGCCACGTACTCAGATCACCCTGATCCGGCGTGGCCACAGCCGGTAGACCGACGGACAGCTTGATGGCCGTGATAACGGACGTGTTGCCGAGTTTGACGAGACTGGAGCTGGCCGCCGTCTGGATCACATTCGTCTGCATGTGCGCCGTGCGCGCGCTCTGTAGTGCTCGCGAGTCCGGACGCACACTGTTATCCACGCACTTGGCCATGTACTCGCGCGGGAAGAGCTTGCGGTACATGTCCGTGCTCACGGCCAGCGGCGCCGCCGTCGAAGAGCCGCCATTCGCCAGCTTGGTCGTCATGTCTGCTTTTTGCTTGGTTCCCACCCAACAATGCGTCTGTCCTTGACTACTCTTGTGCCACACAAGCCCAGGACACCTATCCTAATTTAATGTTCAGGTCAGCCACAGAAGACAGAAAAAATCAAAAATCAGAAAAAACAGAATTCAGAATATCGGAGGTCAGTGTCCGGTTTACACTTGCTCTTTGTATAGTGAGCCTAAGATTCGTAGGCATCTCAGGTTTTCAGACTTTTGGTTTACGGGGTCCAGCGCGCCAAAAGCGCATTTTGGCGGGCGCAAAGGGAAAGCAACCAGGACCGACCTCCGCGATGGACGCGCCGCCGCCGCTTGTGCAGAGGCCGCGGACGCGTGCCAAGGCCCGCATCGAGTACGACCAGCGGCGCGAGCGGATGAAGCGCCTCCGGGAGGAGCAGGAGCGGCAGAGACACCAGCCTGCACCCAAGCGACCGGCCACAATGGCCTCACCCGTGCGCGTGGGCGTGTCGCTCTTGAGCCCCAAGTTCGTGAAGCCGCCGCCAGTAGAGACGACGACAGCGACGGAGGTGCGTACGCAGGAGGTACAGTCGCCGCCGATGCAGCAGCAGGTGCCCAAGCAGGAACCCGTGGTGACAGTGCCGACACCAGAGAAGGACGTGCCTGCGACGCTGACGACAGAAGCCAAGCTGGTGGCCCCGGCGCGAGGCATTGCGCAGAGCGGGTCGTCCTCGGCGCGCAAGCGTATGATCTCGTTCTCACCCGAGCGTAGTGAACGCCCGCCGGAGAACGAGGCGTTGGCGCTGCAGCGGCTGCAGAAGAACCTCAAGGCAGACGAGAAGCTGCAACTGCGACTGGATGGCACGCCGCTCAAGGCCAACCGCTCGGTTCTATCGGCCACGACGACGCCGCTCAAGGCAGCAGCGCGACGCATGTTGCTGGAGAGTCCGAAGAACCAGCAGACCACGCCGTTCCAGTCGCCCGTGGCTACGCTACGGCCGAGTGCACACAATACGCTGCTGCTGTTTAGTCAGACGCAATCGCCACCTACGACGCAGACGATGATCATTGGCAGCGGCAGTCCCGACATCACTGTACGATCCACCTGCAAGCAGCTGGTGTTCACGCTGGACGAGCTCTCGCAGCGCGATGACGAAGACAACGACGACGACCAGGAGAATGAACCACCCGAGGAGAACGGCGTGCCGCTGTCACAACTGTCCCAGAGCTGCGAGAGTGTGGCCCTTGACGCCAGCCAGTCGACCACAGCAATGCCTGAGTGCGCACACGAGCAGTCCGACATGTCGTCGTCGTCCTTCGTGTTCACAAGCACGTCGATGATCGAGGACGTGGGTCTATTTAACTGCGAGACGGACGTCGAGTACACTGGCGGAGTCTACGGCGAAGGCACCGATGGTAAAGTGGCAGCGGCCGTGATTGGAGGCCAAAAAGTGGCTCTCAAACGCGCCAAGCCGCATGAAGGATACCCAGAGGAAGAAGCCAAGCGGCGAAGCGCCATCGAGCTGCATTATCTTCGCAAGGTGCGACACATGGAAGGCTTTGTGCAGTGTCTTGGTCTGTGCGACGGCATCGAACACACTTGTATCGCATTGGAAGTCATGGATTGCAAGCTCAGCGACTACTTGCGTCGCTATGGGATTTGCTCGGCCAGTGCGAGTGGCTCCAGCAAGAAGCGCCGGCGCTTTACGCTATCGTACAATGACACGAAGGCATTGCTGAGACAGATCTGCTTACCCATGATGGCGCTGCATGAGAAGGTAAATGTGGCGCATGGTGATCTCGCGTGCCGAAATATTCTGCTGCGGACACCACCGAAGGGGTACGAGCAGAAGTGGGAGCCCGTGGTCAAGTTGACGGATTTCGGACGCATCAAGATTCCGAGTTCCGAGCCAAAGATCCTGGATGAGAGCTTCAGCTTTTACAAGAACTGCGATATTGGGTCCTTCGCACGAGAGATCTTGTTCCGACTTCTGGTGGGCGAGATCGTGCCGGCACAGTGTCTGGAGACCCGGCATCTGCACAAGTACCTGCAGGATGTCGTTGTGAAGGATCTCCCTCAAGCAATGAAGACCAAGCTTGGACCGTTCGCGTCGCTTTTCCAACGGTGTGCGTCGTGGGGTGTGCGACCAACGTTCCGTGAAATTTACGAGCACCTGGACGACCTCCAATATTTTGAAACATCAGAAAACGGTCTCTTCCCATTGAAGCCCAGTGGAGGAATCGTTCCAATCATGCCTGCTGCCACAGTACAATCGAATGTAGCAACACCAAACACACACGACGCTGGCTTCATGTCCCCTGTGGCGAATGACGAAGCGCGTACCAGATATCCAGGCAGCAGTTCCAAGCAGTTCGACACACCAGTCGCTGCTACGACGACGTTGCTTCGACCAGCCAGCGGCCGGCGTATGATCTCACAGAGCACAACAGTCATGTCAGGTTTATCCTCAACAGCGCCAGGCACGGCTCCATTGTCCAACAATAAGACAGTCAACTGGCTCAAGGCAAGGTCTGTCTTGAGCAACCCACCGCAAAACCCGACCCAGCACCTTCTGTCGCGAAGCAACACGCAAGCTTCTGCGACTGTGAATCAGGCATACACGCCCAACGGCCGGCCTTCTCTCCTCAAAAAGAAGACGCCGCCGTCTGCTGGCGCCTCTCGACGCTCGCTGCAGATCCTTAACCAGATCCGCAGCACCAGCAAAAAGGCCATGTAGAGACTTTGATAGAGACGACAACCACCAACAACTAATAACCATGTAATTAAGAGCGTGATACCAGCGATTTAGCTAAACATTAGACTAAACCATATGCTGTATTAAATGACCCGAAATAAACATATATTCCTGCCAGAACGAATATATTACTAGTGTATCTGACCATCGGTCGAATGATTGTTCCGGGCAAAGTTGATTCGCGAATCTTTTTGAAAGGGCGTGTGGGCACTTATCATAATCTCCCCCGAGACAAAGCAGGATGCAGGAGGACAAGTGCCAGCTGCTGTCCGGCACGGAGGCCTACGCCATCCAGATGCTGCTGGGCGTCTCGGCCATCGGCACGCTCTTCTATAAGCGCCACGTGGAGCGCCCGCGCCGCACGCTGCAGATCTGGTCCCTGGATGTGAGCAAACAGGCCATCGGGGTGCGTCGCAGCGTGCACGTCCCTGTGAACTATGTACTCGATCTAACCCAAGAAATCGTGTATGGCTGCAGGCGACCGTGAGCCACTTTATGAACCTGGGCGTGGCCATCCAGCTGCCGCCCGTGACGGACGAGTGCGTCTGGTACTTTTTGAACTTCATCAGCGACTGCACGCTGGGCATGCTCGTGAGTCTCGCGTTCCTACGGCTGCAGCAGGAGCTGGCGTTCGCCATGAACTGGGTCAGCATCCAGGAGAGCGGCGAGTACGGGAACCCGCCCTCGTATCGGTACGCTCTCTCTCTCTTGTGGTTGCAATGAGCTTCTGTGCTGATATCTGATGGCCATGGCGCAGGATCTGGGTGTATCAGCTGATCGCGTGGCTGTTGATCATCATATTCTCCAAGGCCATCGTCGTCTCCGTTCTGATCGCAGGTGCCAATCCGCTGGGCGCGTTTGGCGACCTGCTCTTCCGTCCCTTGCACGGCTATCCGTTCGCTGAGCTGCTGCTGGTCATGGTCGTGTGCCCCAGCTTCCTCAACATCGTGCAGTTCTGGATCCAGGACAGCTTTCTCAAGCGAGATGTGAGTATTCTACCGGCCGCCTACGCACGCTTCCGCCACAGTTTTGAAGAGGGACTGCAGATCAAACTGCTCAACGAATAAACGCCAAAGCACGCGACGTTAGGGAGCCTCTTGAGTTTCAACTCGCAGCAAATGGGATCAGGAGCGCGGTCGCAGTAGGAAAATCTCCAGTTGTCTTTGTATATTTACTATCACACAATACATGCACAGAGACCGCAACTTGATGCGTTGGGTGGATCTAATGGGCGGGAATAGAAACAAACCGAATCGGTAGCACGGAAGAGTGCTCTAGGATGACCCAGAGCCAGAGGCCGAGCTCGATTCCTCGTCAAGTGAGTCTGTTGGAAAGCATGGGAACGGCTGCAAGTTCTCCATGTCGTCCATGGCCTTCATGCCCTCCACAAACTCGTGGTTGGCCGTGAGCCAGTCATCAACGAGCATGCCTTCCGTGAACTGGCCGTATGTGTCGGCCGGATTGAACTGGTACGCGCTCTCGGGGTTCAGCGACCACACGTAGCCGCCAGCCCAGCCAGGCTGTTTCACGATCTCGATCGTGAAGTCGGTGCATCTCTTCGTGGTCTTCATTGGGTGCAGATCCTTCGAATACAGACCGCCAAACTCTCCTAGTAGCAGCGCAGGCCCGGTCTCGGACGAGAGAAAGCCAAACATGTCGTCCATCGTGACCTTGATGCGATGACGCAACGCGTCGTCATCTAGCTCAACGTAGCCTGCAAACTGACCTTTCGCGTCTTGAGTGCCTCCACCGTACAGATATGCCTGCGGGAACACGGCCGGCGTGTAGTAGTGCGGCGCCCACACGATCTTGTCCTTGACACTGAACTCCAGACCCTTGGTCTTGGCGCCTTGCAGCCCACCGCCGTACCAATCGTAGTAGTTGTACGCCTCTCCATCGATGTCGACCGTGTGCTGGGCGTTCACGCCCTCCACAAAGCCCATCCATTTGTCGCAGCCTTCAAGCATCCGGTCGGCGATTCGCTTTGCACCGGCGCGGAAATCGGTAGCAGTGCCGTCGCCCCACGTGCCTTTGTACGGTTCGTTCTTGAGATCAATGCCCATGACGTTCCAGTACTCTTGGGTGCATAAGTTCGAGGTCAGCACATCGATGGCATCCAGGAACTTTTCCTCAGTGACTTCTTCATTGTACCAGAGTTTGCCATTGTCTGTGTATGTGAGTGTGTGCATACTCAGTAGCACCGATATCTTGCGGAACTGCAGCACCTTGATGATGGATTTGAGCAGAGACATGTAGTTCTTGACCGAGATTGCACGGTTCTCTCCTATGTTAATGATGGCCTTGTTGGGCACCTTGTTGGTCAGCAGCCATGTCGCCATAAGCGGGAGACGCACAGAATTGTACTTGTTGTTGGCCAGAAACAGAGCGATTTGGTACTACAGAGCAAACAGAAAGAGTCAGATCAGCTGTATCCACGAGTGATAACCTGAAAGAGGAGCGTACGGCGGTGGTTCCGTTGAGGCTGTTGTCCCAGAGACCGAAAGGCATGGCTTGACCACTGTAATAGTTGCGTGAGACCAAGGACACCTCCACACAAGAAGACTTGGGGCACTTACGTTTCCATGCCGAACCAGTTAATGCCCTTGATCTTGAGGGGCACCTCGGTTCCGTTGGCCGACACGGCGACAATGTGACCGTCTTTGCTCAAATAGTTTGGAAGCTCACAGGCTAGAAGCAATGTCAGGTTATGAACAGAGATAGAAAAGCAGAACAGAGGACGCACCACTCGCGGGGTATTTCTTGGGGTTGCCCACAATGCCGTCGTCCGAGATGATCTCATCACCGACCACGGCATCCGAACTGCCATCCGTGATCGACTTCTTCTTGAACTCTTTCAGCTGGTACTTCGCAGCGCGTACGAACATAGCGTCGCGCTTGACGTTGGCGTAGTACGTCATCGAGGCGCAGGCTCCAGCGACCATGAGCAGGAGCAGCAGCAAACCCGGCCAGGTCTGGAATACGAAACGCCAGTCAGTCCTTCTGTACCACGACAGGGAAGCCACTCAATTAACTCACTCGAATGCGGCCTTTGTAGTCACGAGCCTTTTCCGGCGCATCCTGGCTGGTGAATGCCGCGGCCTCAATGTGCCGATCCAGCAACGAGCCACGCACGAACACATCACTGCCGCGCTGCGAGTCCGAGGTCGAACTGGTGCGTGGCATCATGGAGTTACGGAAGGCATTGCTGCCACTGCTGGCCAGCGTCTCTCGCGAAGACGCGTCTGTGATGATCACGTTGCCGTTCTGCTCGTTCGTGCTCGTGTTCAGCGCGCTGTAGCGGTAGGACGGCTCACCGCCCTGGACGTCGTCGAAGCCGTCGCCGCCGGGTGTGAAGCACATCTTGTCGGGCGCCGTGAGGTCCATGGGGGATGCAGAAATGGGTCGTGCTTTCGTCCGCCTCCTCGCACGTTGCGGAATGAGAGTGCTCTGGACCGCTTCGCAAAGCGGTCGGACCAATCGCAGGAGAAGCGGCTGCTGGAAACTGGGGGCTCTTGGATACTTTTTTTCGGTTGGGGAAAAGGGGTTCAAAGCACGTTATGTTCCTCTTCCAGGCAGCGTAACGTCTGGGTACGTCACACGATTGGATAAAAAGTGTGGGAAACATAAAAGAAAATGCGCTGACAAGTTTGATTACAAACAGATCTCGTGTATCTATCGAAAACTCAGTTTTTGTCCTCAAAGCCCCACGAAATTCCAGACAAGAATCAGCAATCATCTTATACTCTGCAAAGTCAGGAGTCACATATTTCTGAAGAAACCACCGTGATGGTCAGTGCCTACGCTTGTTCAGTGGTTCGTTTGGATAGATACAATATCAGACGTGACATGTACTGTGATGTCTTTTGGGTTGCGGTGCCGCCTCGTACAATGCTGACGTTCCTTATGTGACAAGGATACATACGCGGGCACCGTCAACATTTGGAAACTGCTCGGGAATGTAGAATGCATCCGAGTTCGCTGTGAAGAGAGACAAGTTGGGTAGAAAATGTCGCAAATCGTCCTACTTTGAACGGCAATAACAATTCCCGCTTCCATAGTTTTTCGTTGACACAATTCAGCTTCATTCACGCAAAGAATTAATTGTACATTGCTCGAAGATCGAAAATCTCGCATACTGAATCTCATACTACTGTAAACGTGCCATAGATGTAACTATCACTCAATATTTGGCGTCCTTTCGTCTTTCTCACTGGATCCAGCAATCTTTCCATTTTCAGTGCGTCGCTTTAAGTTCAGACCCAGGAAGACTTGGGGCGTGAAGCTCGGACCTGGCGCAAGAAGAAAACAGAACCCAGTTCAGTGCAGAGTTCAGTATTGAGATCCGTTGGACGAGACAAGCGAGAGAATCTCGAGCTTCCCACTGAGGAAGCTGGCACGAATCACCAGTGCCTCTATCTCTAGTGAGACCGCCAGTTGAAAGAGTGCGAGCGCAATCATCAGCGCACGTAGATCAAGATCAGCTTCTGGAATGCGCCGCCGATAGCCGGTGACGCTGGGAAAACACGAGCACGAGCGGCATCTGCGCACTGCTGCAGCGGCCGACCTCGAGCTTAATCGTAATGTTGCGACTGTCACTTTGACTAGGGACACGAAACATTGTGCTGTGGTCTTTGAGTAGGATCAGCTACAGCGATCGTCAACATCCAAAAGGGCCGTGGTCATTGTGTTGGTAGCTGCTACGCTCCCGCCGCAGTTTTGAAGAAATCGCCGAGTGCACGAAGATGAAGACGGTTGGTAATGATAGATATCACAGAGTATACTAACTGAGAGCGCAAGTCAATGGACCGAGCACTGACTGGGCCAGCAAATTCGGCTTCTAAGACGATCCTGAGCCAGAATCTGAGCTTGAACTCGATGCCAATGTATCGGTCGGGAAACACGGAAACGGCTTTAGGTTCTCCATGTCGTCCATGGCCTTCAGACCCTCCACAAAATCGTGATTGGATGTGAGCCAATCATCAAGAAGCATGCCTTCCGTATACTGGCCATACGTATCGGCCGGGTTGTACTGGTACGCACTCTCAGGATTCAGCGACCAGACATAGCCGCCGGCCCAGCCAGGCTGCTTGATGATCTCGATCGTGAAGTCGGTGCACCGCTTCGTGGTCTTCATTGGGTGAGAATCATTCGAATACAGGCCGCCAAACTCGCCCAGCAGCAGCGCAGGCCCGGTCTCGGACGAGAGAAAGCCAAACATGTCGTCCATCGTGACCTTGATGCGATGACGCAGCGTATCATCGTCCAGCTCAACGTAGCCTTTAATAGTACTCTTGGTGCCCACTGTGCCACCGCCGTACAGGTACATCTGCGGGAACACGGCCGGCGTGTAGTAGTGCGGCGCCCACACGACCTTGTTCTCGACGCTGAACTCCAGACCCTTGGTCTTGGCGCCCTGCAGCCCACCGCCGTACCAATCGTAGTACTCATACGTCTCGTCGTCAATGTCGACCGTGTGCTGGGCGTTCACGCCCTCCACAAAGCCCATCCACTTGTCGCAGCCTTCAAGCATCCGGTCGGCGATTCGCTTGGCGCCGGCATTGAAATCCGTCGCGGTCTTGTCGCCCCACGTGCCTTTGTACGGTTCGTTCTTGAGATCGATGCCCATGACGTTCCAGTATTCTTGGGTGCACAGGTTCGACGTCAGCACATCGATGGCGTCCAGGAACTTGTCCTCCGGGACGTCTTCATTGTACCAAAGCGCGCCATTGTCCGTGAATGTGAGCGTGTGCATACTCAGTAGCACCGATATCTTGCGGAACTGCAGCACCTTGATGATGGATTTGAGCAGAGACATGTAGTTCTTGACCGAGACAGCGCGATTCTCATGCTTGTTGATGATGGCCGTGTTGGGGATCTTGTTGGTCAGGAGCCATGTCGCCATGAGTGGCAGACGCACAGAATTGTAGTTGTGGCTGGACAGAAACAGAGCGATTTGGTACTACAGAGCAGGCAGCAAGTGCCATGGTCAGTGGTCAGTTGTATCCTAAGACCCAAAGATCAATCAATGCAGCGGACGTACGGCAGTGGTTCCGGTCATGCTGTTATCCCAAAGACCGAAGGGTATGGCTTGACCACTGTATCGTCACCAAACAGTTAGGAACAAGCAGCAATACACTGGTGTAAATACTTGATACACTGACGTCTCCATGCCGAACCAGTTGATGCCTTTGATCTTGAGGGGCACTTCTGTTCCGTTGGCTGATACAGCCACGATGTGGCCGTCCTTGCTCAAGTAGTTTGGCAGTTCACATGCTGCGCACCAGCATCCCACTATCAGCAAATGAACAGTGGCAAATCATAGCGGAGGAGAAGGCGTACCGCTGTCGGGGTACTTCTTGGGGTTGCCCACAATGCCGTCGTCCGAGATGATCTCATCGCCGATCACAGCGTCCGAGCTGCCGTCCGTGATCGATGTCTTCTTGAACTCTTTGATCTGGTACTGGGCTGCACGTACGAACATGGCGTCGCGCTTGTCGTTGGCGTAGTAGGCGATCGAGGTGCAGGCTCCAGCTACCAGCAATAGCAGCAGCAGAACGCCCGGCCATGTCTGCAAAGCGAGAAAGCAGTCAGTGGATCGATCGTTGAGATTCTCACACTCGAGATACTCACGCGAATGCGCCCTTTGTAGTCGCGGGCCCTCTCTGGAGCGTCCTTGCTGGTGAAGGCCGTAGCCTCAATGTGTCGGTCGAGCAGCGAGCCGCGCACGAACACGTCGCTGCCTCGCTGTGAGTCCGAGAACGAGTTACGCTGGGCCATGGAGCCGTGGAAGACGTTGCTGCTGCTGTTGCCCAGAGCATCTCGCGCAGTCGCACCGCCAATCTGGCTGTTCATAGCGGAGAAGCGGTAGGACGACTCGCCGCCCTGAAAGCCGCCCGAGGGATCCATGGCGGATAGTGGAATGGCTGGGTGGTGTCGTGCATTGTCCGCCTCCCACTATGTATACAGCGTAATCGGAGTGGAGAAAAAGCAAGGACCGGCTGCTTTTATGGGTCTTATGGATACCAATGTACTGTACTGTACTTTTCAGATTGTGGACCGAAGGCTATCAGGGCAACCACCTCCCCCTTCTGCAACGTAACGTTTGGGTACGTCACTCCATCTGATCGATTGATTAAAAAAGATGCCACTGTTAGTAAAAAATTGTTTGGGTACAGCAGGTCAACGTACGGTATAGACATACTTTGAGCTCCTCTTCGCCATTCTACTTGATGCTCCTGCGCGCACCGAGCCGTCTGTATAATAATGCGATCGCTTTTCCTCCGTCAACTGGAGCTTTTCGTAAGATATGCAGTAAAACGGTTATCACCAAACGCTACGTCAGCAGGTCCAATTCAACCGTGTCACATAAGTAATATGAGACACGAGTCCCAGTTGGGTTGGTCCCAACCCATTGCAACACATGATTTTCTAGGTATCAACTTATAGCGTAAACCATTGTTCAACTTCTGAAGTATAATACTGAAGGTCTCAATTTGCAGTTTGATATTAGACTGAACTTTTGGGTTACTGGGTTTTCGAAAGTCAGCTGCTCCCTCGAACACACGACAGCAGAACTTCAAACAGAGCAGAAAAGGACACGTGAATGCATCTTTACACCCATGAGAACTTGAGCGTGAAGTCCACACCTTGGCAAAGCAGAGTCCAATTTAGCGCAGAGTTCAATATCGACAACCGTTGAGCGAGACGTACCGTAGTGTTTGAGAGTGAACTCGAGAATTACGAGCGTCCAGCAGAGGAAACTGGCCTGCACCACGAGCGCCTCTTTCTCCAGTGCGAATGCCAGTTGATGCAGAGCCGAGAAACCGAAGCGCGAGCGCAGCCGCCAGTGCACGTACAGTAGCGACAGTAGCTCCAGGAAAGCGTAGATGAGAATATTGTTGACAGTTGATCTCAGTTTGGTTTCGGTCATGGTTTCCATCTCGGGATAGTACTTGTGATTGGGCAAATGGAACAGGATCGCTATATAAATCGCGTACAGTAGCGGAATGGCGCACTCGATATACTCCACCAGCAGCATCATCTCGGTCGACCGAAGCAGCTCCAGGGTGCTCTTGAGAAGCAGCGTCTTGGCCGTAGCTGTGTCCATAGGAGCTTTCTGCGAGTCTTCTTTACTTTCGAAAGGAACAATGGCGTACTTTGAAACCTTCACGGTGCTGCTCTTTCGAGCATGTTTCTCTGGTTCATCACCAGGATTTTCACTATCTTTTGCAGCTCGAAAGCTCTTGAATGACTCAACTCTTGCTTGGTTTGGAATGCTCGCGAGCTCCAGCTGCCGCTTGGAAAGCATTTTCAAGAGTCCTTGCTTGTGCGTTGTCAGCGCGTGCGGCTGATCCAGTATCCGCATCGTGTTTGTTTGAACAGCACACGATCGGAGTGGAAGACTGCAGATGAAATTCGGATCCAATCGCTCCGGGTTCTCGCAGATCTTGAGCACGTTTCCAAGAAGATTTTCTTCGCCTTTGAATTGTTGCGCAGAGTCACCAGGATTCCCGCTTGCCAGGCGCTCAAGCTCATGGATTTTGTCCACTTCCTTCTGCAGGTCATGGATATGGTGTACGTTCTGTAGCATGTCGATGCCAATGACCCCGTACGTGGACCAGATAGAGCCCGCACTCTGCAGGCACTTGGACTGGTAGATCGCGTTGAACAGGTCGATGCTGATGAGTAGTGTGGGCACGTAGTCTTCTAGACCCACGGCCGCTTTCATCAGCAGCTTCTTGCACAAGATCTTGGCCACCGGTAGCACCAACACAAACGCGGTTTGCGCTATGCCTGTAAGTCGGAGGAAGATCGCGCTGTAGGTTGGATACACGAGAACGAGCGGCATCTGCGCGACCATCATTTTGCCAAAGCGATCGACCTCGCGCTTGATCTGGACATTGGTTTTCAGGTTGCGTATTCCAATGGTAAGCGCCACAAACATTAGAAACCCAGTTTCCCAGATCGACGCGGTCAGAACCAACATAAACGGAATCGGAAAAACCCAGTAATTGGCGATCAAGAGTATGAACAACGTATACAAAGTAGCCGCACCAACTGATATATTCAGACACTTGGACACAGTCAATTTGGCCGATGGCGCTGTGACCAACAGCTGAAGCACGACGCCGAACGACAAGGCGAAGGCGGAGAACCAGCCCCTGATCCAGAGCACCCAGTTTGCCTTCCAGCCGGCGCTTGGATCCTTGAGAGGAAGCGCATCCACGAGCACGATCGCGAGAAGAGGAGGACATATTGTAAGCGCACATACAAGCCAGACGCGACACCAGGACGCACGTTCAGCGTATTCATGACAGGCGCAGAGTCGCTCGAGCGAGTACGTGCCCTTCCGATGAGGTGCCGATTGTCGTGCCTTGACCCAACAAAGAACCATGCTCGGTCGAGTTCTGGATCGATTCGATTTGATACATGAATCAGCACCTCCACTCCCATCCTGGTATTCATAGAAGTTTGCTACCATATATTATTAGCATTGTGGATTTCACATTGAACAAAATCAGGTCGAGTTAGTATATTTCATGCAGGTTTCTCGAAAGCTGTGGCTTTCGTTGGCAAGTTTTTGCTGAAATATTCCATTGTGGCTAGTTGCGGAGCCATACGGACTAGTAGTTTCAGTCAGGTATGTACCATGAACTAACGAATGATGGTGCTGCCACTATAGTTTTCATTTGAGTGTGTGTAATTTTATACTAGCTCCGATGCTTTTATGTATTCTCACAGCGTTCCTCCTTTAACATCTGGAATCATACACTTAATTATCATGTTCCTCAATGACAGAATTCACCGACAGAATGACACTGAGAGAAAGCAATAACCGCACTAATGTAGACTAAAAGAGACGCTTTCAAAATGAAAAAATGCGTTAGTAATTGACGCCAAAGGCGGTGTTTGTGTGTGCAACACCATTACACGAAGCAGCTCAGAAGTTTAGACGACGAGATCAAGGGGATGCCAATCATTCCCCTAGATAGCAAACACCGTCGGAAATCTAGCACTTCGTGCTACTTGTGCATGCGGGAGCTGTCCAGCTTCAATCGATCGCATGATCTTGCCACTTTATAGCTTCCATTCGTTGACCGAGATGTCAATATACCAAACAACATTTTCCCTGACTCAATATTTACTCCAATTGCCTAATGTGATTATTTCCAGCTCGCGTTGCGTTTATTGACGGCAATAAACCTTCGTCAAAGCATCGCATGCCATCGTCATCACTCAATCTTTGTTCAGCCATGCGAATTCGAACGTAAAATCTGCCCCTATACGAAGAAAACGAAATGCGTCAGAAATATCTTGGACAAAAAAGCTCCCAAGAAGACATACCGAAATGCGCCAGCGTGAACTGGAAGATCACGATTGTCCAGCTCAAAAGACTTGACTGCACCACCAGTTTCTCTTCCTCAAGCGCGTAAGCCAATTGATGCATTGCTGAGAGGTGAAACCTCCGCTTGAGTATCCAGTGCACCCATATCAAGGACAAGAGCTCCATGAAAGCGTACAACAATACTTTGAGAACGGTTGAGCGCAATGAGTCCAAGTTGAGGTCCTTGATTTCCGGGTAGTACTGGCCCGTTGGTAGCGCGTAGAGAATCGGGAGATATGCTGCGTACAAAAGGGGGATGGCGCACTCGATGTACTCGACCATGAGCAAGATCTCGGTCTTGCGCAGGAGCTTGAGCGTCTTTTGCACAAAGAATGTGCGGGTTTTGTCGTTGAAAAGAGGCGAACAAAGAATGCTGGAGGAAAACGGAGTCGTGGCTGTGCGCGTCTCGTGTTTCGACTGAAAGAGCGAGTTCCTGGGGAGCGAGACGCGAGCCTGTTTCTCTCTCGGCTCTTCTTGCATTCTATCCGTCTGTTCTGTCATCACTTGCTGGGACGATAGAGTGATTATAGGGCCTGGAGCCGGTATCACGACATTTCGACTCGCCTTTTTCATGTTATGAACGACCTCGATCTGCTGTCGTGTCATTCTGGCCAAGATGGCAGCTTTATTCTTTGGAAGCGCATTGCCAGCACTTGGAGCACAAGATTTCAGCTGCATCTCTCGCACAAATTTCTTGTCCAGCAAGTCTGGCCGCTCACAGATCTCTAGCGCCGCTGCAATCAGGTCCATCTCGGTCGGGGGCATTCCTCGTAGCTCTTGGAGCTCTGTGATCTCCTTCACGTCTTCCCGCAATAGATAGAGATGGAACAGGCTCTCGCCGACATCCAGGATCATGACTCCAAGCGTAGTCGTAAGTGATCCGGCGCTCTGCATGCATTTCGACTGGTAAATAGCGTTAAAGAGATCAATGCTGGCCACTAACGTCGGGATGTAATCTTCCAGACCAACAGCGGCTTGGGCGAGTAGCTTTTTGAGGAAGTACTTGGCGACAGGCAATCCGAGAACGAAGAGAGTCTCCGGTGCACCACTCAGCCTGACAAACACGGCGTTGTAGCCTGGATAGATGATGATGAGTGGGAACAGCGCTACCATGATGGTGGCAAAGCGCTTGACCTCGTTCTTGGCCTCCTCGTTCTCTGTCAGTTTTCTTCGGCCGACAACCATGACCACAAAGAAGATGAAAAACGATTCCCAGATGCCCGCCGTGGTCACAAACATGAATGGGATTGGGAAACAGTCAAAGCAGGCGACAAGAGCCAGCATCGCGCTTGTGTATGCGAAAGTAGATGCCATTGAGATCAAAACGCACTTGCGCATGGTCAGCGCCACGGCCGGTGCCGTCACGAACAGCATGAGCACCACGCCCATGGAGAGCGAGAACGTGCTGAGACTGGAGCGAATCCAGAGCACCCAATTGGCAGCCCAGCCTTCGCTTGGAGCACGCAAGGGCAGCGAATCAAGCAGCACAATCACGGAGAATGGCGGTACCATGGTCATGGCGCATACAAACCATAAATGGCGATGGGATCGAGTCAAAGAGTACTCGTGGAAGGCGCAGAATCGCTCGAGTGAGTACGTTTTCCGGCAGCCTTCGTCGTCATGCAGCAGCAACTTCCGTAGCCAGCCCACGCATGACATGAGCGACTGTGCGTTCTGCTTGAATTGAGCTATTCCAGGCGATCGCTATCGATATTAGCCGTCATTTGCTCATGAAGCGACGCGTTCGACTTCGTGCCATCGATACGAAGCCTGCATAAAAATAACTGTGCCTCAGCGAAACGAAAGCTGATTCAGTTCACCCCAAACGATCTGATGTTTCCTCTTCAGCAGTCGCTAAACCGAGAAAAACAGACGACATTCTTCAACAATAAACGCAGCCATGTGGTTGCTAGACAAAGTCTACGAGCTCTACGAGGCCGGACAAGTGAGCCATCGCGGCACCTACTCACTCGACCGCTTCTGCGCCTTCCACCAGTTTGCTCAAAGCGCATCACGAACACGCGTTATGATGGTCTGCGTGACGACAGTGCTTCCGTCCCTGGTCGTGGTTATTCTGATTGACACCATTCCTTTCAAGGACCCAAACGCTGGCTGGAAGGCCAATTGGCAGCTGTGGATTCGTCTCACGTGTAGCAGCTTTGCGCTTTCGTTCGCTGCCGTCCAGCTTCTCACTCTGACAGCGCCCGACGCTGCGCTGACGACCAGCAAATGCTTTTGTATTGCATTCGGCACAGCGTTAATGTATGTCGGCTCGATGTTGGTCACAGTGCAGTGGGTTGGCTTTTCGATTCCATTCATGCTTTTCTTGACCGCGATTGTTTGGGACACTCTGTTTCTGTTTTGCTCAGCGCTCGTGATTGGGTTCACGAATTACAAGCAGAATACGCAGCTACGGTTCCAAGTAGGTCGCTTTGGGAATATTATGGTTGCATTGCTGCCGCTCGTGTTCATTTATCCAGCTTTCAATGCGCTGTATGTGCGATTGGAAGGCGTGGGGCAAACTTCGCTGATATTCGTGCTGCCACCTATCCAATTCCTACTGAAGTACCTCGTGTCTCGTGTATCAATTGAGTTGGAGAACTATGTGCCGACCTTTGTCATCAGCATTGACCTCTTCAATGCGATTTACCAGTCGAAATGTCTGCAAAGCTCTGGGTCAATGCTCACAACGGGTGGCGTCATGACCATCGATATCATCAAGAATATTATCTCGCTGAGAAACCACTACCGCCATGTGCAAAGCATCAATGAACTACAGCAGTGCCGTAATCTAGAGCAACGCATGCCAGCACCAAATCTTGAACGGGTTTCAGCTGTTATGGCCAATTGACGCGGAAGCGACCGACGCTTGCTTGCCTCAGCACTAGAAACGTGCGAACACCCTGAATGGCTGGATCCGAGCTACTTCATCTCGCTTCAATTGCGTTCATGTTCGCCCAGACCCTTCTCACGACTGTCACGCCAAAAAACGAGTCTGCTGAAGTCCATGACCAAGCGGCAACTTGCTATTAAACAAAGCAGTACTGCGAGTCTCAGCTCAAATTCACCATTAATGGGGGCCAGAAGCCGCAATGCTATCCATCCCTGGCCCTCGAGTCCGGTTTCAGTGGTGCTTGCAGTATCGGATCACACAGCAGCCTACAAGGAAAAGCGAGACCCTATGATCCTTGGCCAGCAAAAGCCGGATGAGCGCAAAACATTGCTTCTGAAGCGGACACTGGAGCTGCTTCGGCGAACGGAGATTTTGATGCTCATTGAATACATTGAATGTGCGATTCCTGTGCTTTATGCGACGTATTTGTCCACTATTTTCTATATGCCTAATCGCATTTATTATCTGGCGATTGAGCATCTGACGCCTGACAAACTATCAGCCATGGTCGTACGCGTACTTACATACGCTTGTCTAGAGCTTGTGACTCTCCTTTGGGTCTATTTTATCCTGTACCGACGATCCCAGTTCTCTGCGATGCACCAACTGGCGTTTGCACTCGAGCAAGAGCGACTGGTCGTTCAATCTAGTTTTATTGCTTGGACACTCGTGATTCTCCAATTTACGATGGTGCACTTTGGCGTCGATTTCACGTTTAAATTTGCTTGGTTACAGCATAAACAATAGTGTCGCCACAATTTCGCTTTTTAATCTCCAATGTTTTGAGTAATCAGGACAGATAGTAGTATATCAGCTTTTTCAGCTGCCATTCAAGTCAAAACGACTTTGAATTATGGTTCAGGAACTGTAACAAAATAATTTCTGTCTGAACTTTTTCGAAAGAAGCAGAAAGAATCTCTAACTACTCGTCCGGGGTGCTCACTGTGGCTCTCCTGCACAAAGATTCATGATGATACGGATAAAAAATGAGGGTGCATTTTGCAGTTCCTCAGAAGATCAAGCCGATACTTTTCCATTACGCACATAATTCAATAAATCATAAACTTTCTAAAGCAATGGTGCCATTTTCTATCAAGAGAACAATAAAACGTCCAGCGAGCAAAATAATATTGTTTTTTCAAGCAAGCGCAAAATAGTTGTATCGTGAATCTGTGTTATTAACGCTATCACCAAAGGCTACACCGATCAACGCATAAATCGATACCGTGATCACGAGAGATGCATGCTGTTCGCCAGTGCAGTTATATCGTCCCCACATTTTCCGCGAAGGAGCGTAAGTTAGTTGCTCTTCTTGAGCCATTTGAACTGAAATGTGAAATAATACACACAAAATCATAAGGATTAATGGTGACAAAATAACGCAGACCAAATGCTTAATTCCAAGCTTACTCAAGTGCTGCAGAAGATCACAATTGTCCAGGCCAGAAAGCTCGCTTGAAGATTGAATTTGCTGGAGCAGATGAACAAGCCATTTCATTGCGATGAAGGAGGATTTCAGGAGAGAGCTTGTCTGGGCAAGTTGATTCGTGATGTCTGGGGCAGAGCTAAACTGATTGTATGTGCACGTTCCCACTCCCGACGCGGCTATAATTAGCTAAACAAATCTAAAACGAGTGCATGGCGCACGTTTGAAAAGCAATCCGTGCGAATGATGCTGCGATCTTCAGTGAGTTGACCTAAATTAGATACCAACAATCACGATTGTTGTTACTCGAACGATGTTGGCAATCGGAAAATCTAAATCTCTTCCATTTATTTATTATGGAGCCAAAAGCCGATACGGGTGTGCTGGGAGTGCGGCGTATACTAGATGTGATATCAAAGGGTGCAGCTGGAATGCGAATGCTAAATTATTTATGTCAGTAGTATCATTGCAAGCAAATTTAAGTCAATAAATTTATTTAATTTATTGACTTAAATTTGCTTGGAATGATCTCGAATACCTTATACGCTAAATAATTTTCCTTATAGGGTGCTCAAATTGATAAAGCTACACGAAAACAAGTTCTGTCGTAATGAAACTAAATTATATTTTTAATTTTCTGGAATTTGACCTTCAACTCCATGGTGCAGCCAAGAGAATTTAAAGGTAAAATCAACACCTATTGAAGAAATGATACAATCAGTCCATATCAACCGCTTCTAACCGTTCTAGCTCATTTCAAAAAACAAGGAGCTACACTAAGACTTACCGTTATGCAGCATCGTGAATTGGAATATAACCAAAGACCAGCAAAGAAATGACCCCTGTACCACGTTTCGATCCTGCTCTAGGGCAAACGCCAATTGATGCAATGCAGAAAAATTGAAACGACATTTCAGCATAAGGTGAACCCAAACCAAGGTCAGCAGCTCAAACATTGCGTAAATCATGATTCTGGAAACACTTTGATGCACCTCTCGTGCATCCCGACCATTAAGTTCCGGATAATACTTGGCATTTGGCAGATAAAACAGAATCAACAAGTAGATACCATACAGCACTGGGATAGCACACTCGACATACTCAACTAAGAGCAGAATCTCAGTTCGTCTCAGTAGTTGCAATGTCTTCTTGAGCAAAAGAGTCTTTTGCTTGCTTAGCTGGTACTTTTCGAGTGTTGAGATATCCGTTGACGAAGTCGGGGGGATTGCGAGGTTATTATCAGGCTGAACACCAATCTTGTTCTTTGATCGTCTATTGCTCATTGCCGACAAGGCCACGCGAATACAAGATTTCGTTTTCTTGGAGGTAATAGTGATATTTGTCGTTTTCGAATCGGTCGATTCCGCCAGCGACGAGGGAATGGTAGTTTTCACGTTCAACTGTTGAGTCCGAAATGTAGCAAGCAGACTTTTTTTTCGGTGTGGGAACTGAATTATGGCGCACGACCGCAGCTGGATTGCTGCCAAATAGCTTTCATGCAGTAACTCAGGATTCTCGCAGGCCTTCAGGACGTTTGTTAAGAAACTCGCTTCGGTTGCGGAATTCAGGTGATTGGTCTTGCTTTGCAACTCGCACACGTCTTTTACATGAAGATGCAATCGACGGAGTGAGACAAAATTCTGGACCATGTCAAGCACAAGTACACCAACAGTAGTGAGATGTGATCCAGAACCTTGCAGGCATTTGGACTGATAGATTGTGTTGAAAAAATCAATGCTGAGAATTAAAGCTGGCACATAATCTTCCAAGTCGGTGGCTGTGCGAGCAAGAAGGTTCTTCAGCACAAACTTTACGACTGGCAAAACCAGAATCAATCCCATTCTATAGGCGCCATCGAGGCGAACATAGAGTGCATTTAACGCTGGATAGATCACTATCATAGGGAGTTGGACCATCATGATATTGCTAAACCTTTTGATTTGAGCCTTGATATCTTCGTTTTGTCTCAACCTCGATGGCCCAACAACAATCACCACACTCAGCAAGAAAGCAACGTGAAAAATTCCGCCCGTGGAAAAAAACATGAACGGAATCGGAAAAGCCACGAAAACGATGATAGGTACTGTCAATACGATGTACACAATTGCTGTGCCCAGCGCAATTAACGAACATAATTTGATTGATAATGAAGCTGCAGGTGCTGTGACAAGCAATTCCAAAGCAATGCCGAGCGCCATGCAGAAGCATCTAATCAAGATTTGAATCCACATCGTCCCGTTTGCTTTCCAGCCAAGATTTGGGTCTTGGAGAGGGATGGAATCAACCAGAAGTGCTAAAACCATCGGCGGAATGATCGTCATCACACAAACACCGAATACTCGAATGCTTGAATGTCGCTGCGCATATTCACTGAACGCGCACAGTCGCTCAAGTGAGTAAGCCCCATGATGGGTTACTTGGCTAACTTCCCAGAGCTCGAGGGTGCGACTGACGATCCCCATTGATGATATTCAAGCGAGCGGGTGAAGCTTGAGATATGATGGCTTCCATTTCTTATCGAGAGAACGTCACCAAAACGGAAAACGCATGAACTATTGATAGAATTCCCGTTCACTCTATTTTTATTTCCGGTTCGAAAACATTTTTTTTTGTACGATCTCGGAGAACGCAGCTTCCCTTAAACGAATATAGAAGCTGATTGTTCTCTCCAACCCTTTTTGGATCCTTTCGACCTATATTTAGGAGCTATATTATAGTAGCTCTTAAATATAAGTCGAAAGAATCCAAAAGAATTCCTATCATGACAAATCTTGGCAACTGAGAATGCGCTGGATATTTAAGCCCACGATCGATATGTTAAGTTTTCATTGGTGTGAATCAGCGTGTCATTAATATTGTTTTATGGTTTTCCAGATTTGTTGAAAGGGAAGTAAAAAAAAAACGCTTTGGACCCAAGTGGCTTCCTGTTCTGACCTGATCACTGTTTCTTTTCTCAATTAATCAGAACTGCATACGATAAAGTAAAGTTATTATCACGAACGCGTCCGTTACTCAACGTTGATTTGAGTATGCAATATCCTATTCTGGAGTTCGTCAGTGCGTCAGCGTTCGTCATATTGGGATATTTTGTAGCTCGAGAGCACTGATGAGAGAAATATCTTATTCGCCTTTGTCTTTGCTTGCTTTCAGTTAAGAAAGAACATGTGGAGTTGCTAAAATGTCGTAGTTTGCTGCTATCATTTGACCCAATGTACTTAAAGTGTCATGCTGGAGCTAAAATAGTATCTTAGAAATCACTAATTGAGTGCTGCAAACCATCGAAAAAGTATTATTCGAGGGGACTGTGGTCTTTTGATCCGTGATGCAGCCACGGGAACTTGAACGTAAAATCATCACCTGTTACTCAACACAAAAGAACGCAGTCAGTCACTCGAATTCTGTATCACCCGTCTGAAAAATCAGAGCAAAATGTTGGCTCACCGTTATGCAGCGTCGTGAACTGGAAAATGATCAAAGTCCAGCACAAAAACGATGCCTGTACCACAATTCGATCCTGCTCCAAAGCAAATTTCAACTGATGCAGTGCCGAGAAGCTAAACCGACGCTTGAGCATGACGTGAACCCAAACTAAGGTCAGGAGCTCTAGCATTGCATAAATCAGGATTTTATAAACACTTCCATGCACTTCTCTTGGATCTCGACCATTGAGTTCGGGGTAATATTTCGCGGTCGGGAGATAAATCAAAATCGACAAGTAGGCTGCGTACAACACTGGGGTAGCACATTCGACGTATTATAGTCGTCTAGACCAGCAGCTGTACGAGCAAGAAGGTTCTTCAAACAAACTTCACGACAGGCGAAAACAAGATCAATACCATCCTTGACATGTTATCGAGACGCACACAGAGCATGTTAAACGCCGGGTAGATCATCACCATAGGAAATTGAACCATCACGATATTGCTGAAGCGTTTGACTTGATCCTTGACCTCGTTGCTTTGCTGCAGTCTTGAGAGACCAGCAACGATTGCCACACTGACGAGAAATGAAATATCCCAAAGGCCGGCCGTAGAAAAAATCATGAACGGGATCGGAAAAGCCACAAATATTGCGATAGGTACAGTCAATATGAGATAGACAATTGCGGTACTGAGAGCAATCAACGCACACAATTTGATTGTAAATGATGCCGCAGGTGCAGTGACAACCAATTCCAAAGCAATACCAAATGACATACAGAACACTCGGATCAAGACCTGGATACAAAGCGTCCAATTTGCTTTCCAGCCAGAACTCGGGTCTCGTAGCGGGATGCAGTCGACAAGGAGGACCAAAACAATCGGTGGAATGATCGTCATCACACAGACACCAAAGACACGAAGTCTAGAATGTTACTGCGCATATTCACTGAACGAGTACAGCCGATCAAGTGAGTACGCACCATGATGGCTCACTTGACCTGCCTCCCAGAGCTCAGCGATGCGACCAGTGATCCCATTGCTGCTATTTTAGATGTGTTCGTCTTGGTTTTTCTTGACGAACACATGCCACCAAAACAGAGACAAATATGGCTATTGATAGGAATGACGTTCATTCTATCTTTGGCCGGGATCACGCGAAAGGGACATTTGGGGCATGGAAGCGAGATGATGATGCTCTGAAGCCGAAAAGGAAAGGTGTGTCTTCGCATCAATTTATTCTTGAACGGTAGTAATTTATCGTTCACAGTCATGCATTCCGTGATACGATCTAAGTACGATTATTGCGTAATTTGCAAAACAACTTAATTCAAACCGACGTGAGCGCATTGGGTACGGCACACTTAGTTTCCTAAAGCGTTTGGTCAGTTTGGAATTTAAAAAATTGCATGAACTGCTATTATTTGAATAACGGGAACCTGCACTGAGGTTTGTCCTATCTTCGTAACATTTCTTGACGAACGCATTCGAGAGTTATGTACCACAGTATTTATGATAGCAGACTATATACTCCACTGTCTTTTCATCCTTGTATAACACCTTCGAAACTTTAGTAATCCAAACATTTGCTTGATCATGTGAGCATATAGCCTCACTAATTAATTCAGTAGAAATCGAAGACCTCATTCATGCCAATTTCAAGCAAGCATTTTCTCACAGCTCACAACCGAATCTAGTGTTTTCATTATCCAGGAATTGGCTCAACTGGCTTTTGGCGCAGCCATGAAACTGGAACGTGAAATCAACGCCTGGCCAACCAATCAACACAATGAGCTCGTAAGTAGGAATATAATCTTTACCAGAAGAGATGCTTACCATTGTGCAGCATCGTAAACTGGAAAATGATCAGTGTCCAGCAGAGAAATGATCCCTGCACCACGATTCGATCCTGCTCCAAAGCAAACGCCAGAGCTGAGAAATTAAAGCGGCACTTGAGAATGAGATGAACCCAAAGCAGCAACAAAAACTCAAGCATCGCGTATATCAGGATTCTGGCCACACTTGCATGTAAATTCAACGGAGTCACGCCCTACAAGCTTTGGGTAATATTTTGCGTTCGGCAAGTAGAAAAGAATTGATAAGTACGTGGCATACAGCACAGGAATAGCGCATTCGACGTATTCCACAAACAGCAGCATCTCGGTTCGTCGCAGCAGCTCTAGTGTTTTCTTCAGAAGAAGCGTATTCTGCTCGCTCAGCTGCTCCTTCGCAGTGTGCGCTGGCCAGGCCGTCAAAGTCGTAGACTTCTCCAGTTCCTGCCGTATTTTATTTTTCGATCTCGCTCTGCTCAAAACCAGCGGAGCCACACGAATGCTAGATATTTTTTTTCCGTGGAACGGTTTTTATCTTGGCAGCACTTGGCTCTTCATTGTGCCTTGGCGAGGATCCAACGGAGTTAGACCTCAATTTCAGCTGATGGGTTCTGATTTTGGCAATTAGACTGTTCCTGCGGTGCGAAAACTGAATTGTGGCGCAGGACCGAAGCTGAATACCTGCCAAATAGCTTTCATGTAGCAATTCCGGATGCTCGCAGACCTTGAGTACACTTGCCAACAAGCTCGCCTCTGTAGCAGGACTGACGCTGTGGACCTTGGTTTGTAACTCGCGAACGGCATTGACGTGAAGATGAAAGCGACGCAACGAGAAGATATTCTGGACCATGTCTATGAGCAGCACGCCAGCAGTAGTCAAGTGCGATCCGGACCCTTGGAGACACTTGGACTGGTAAATCGTATTGAAGAAATCGATGCTCAACACGAGCGTTGGCACGTAGTCCTCCAAGCCGGTGGCTGTTCGTACGAGAAGATTCTTCAAAAAGAACTTGATGACCGGCAAAACCAGAACCAGAGACATTTTGTAGTTGGTGTTGACTCGAGCATATAGCGCGTTGAGTGCGGGATACACCATCACCATCGGCAGCTGCGCGACCACAATATTACCAAAGCGTTGGACTTGAGCCTAGCATGGCAATGGTTGTTGGTCCGCGATGGACCAACGACCATTGCCATGCTCAGCAAGAAAGTTAAATCCCAAATACCGGCCGTGGAGATAAACATAAACGGGATCGGGAATGCAACGAAGATGGCGATAGGAAGCGTGAGGATCGTGTATAGCGTGGCGGAACCAATTGAAATGAGCGCGCACGTCGTGACTGTGAACGCAGCCACAGGAGCCATGAGAAGAAGCTCCAAGGCTATGCCGAACGCCCGCGAATGTAAACCTGAATCCACATCGTCCAGTTTGCGTGCCAGCCCAGACTCGGGTCTCGAAGTGGGATGCAATCAACCAATAGAACCAAGACGATCGGCGGGACGATTGTTGTAACGCATACAGCGAAAACGCGAAGACCAGAATGTCGCTGTGCATATTCACTGAACGCGCAGAGTCGCTCGAGCGAGTAGGCGCCGTGGTGGCTTACTTGGCCAGCCTCCCATAACTCCAGGATGGGACCGATTACCCCCATTTCAATCTGTGAATCACTAGTGCTCGTCACCAAATCGTCTGCCTATTGATAGCCACGCCTTGTCGTCTATCTTTGTATCATAGATCGCTGCCAGTCTGTCCTCAGTGGATTGATTTCTCCATATAGAGAGGTACTTATTCTTATGCTCGATTTCGGCAGCGCTAGTATCGATGTAATATATGAGAGAAATGTGCATGCTATCTATCATGCGTATGTGACTGCATGCGCGTTCGGCACGTGTCTGCTGGCTCCTATGAACAGTAGAGCTAAAGTATACTTGCCAAGTGAACCGGTCTAAAAGCATATCCCATCCGTGAGTCTTATGGTCGCAAATCATGTGATCCACACATTAGTTGTGGATAGCTGGACCAAAAATGATTGATCTCAGCTGTTCATATAAGCAACATGGCCACAATATGGCAGTATTTGGATTCATGACGTGTCATGGCCTTGTTTCATTGTCAAGGAGTGAATGTGCGCAATGTCTCAGGTGTGGGTGCACAATTGAGGAAATGTACCCAGATCGCGTAACCAGCACTCACTATCGGAATTGACCAACACTCACGGATCCACTTTCTTCCACCAAACGCCGCTTTAATGGATGGCCTGTGGAGACCATTGTGCGATTTACCAAGCGATCGCTGGAACTCCAGGACACCGGACTCCTTACCATGTGCGCGCCTTCCAAGTCTGTGCTCTCGTGTTGCCAGATCTGCTTCGACGAAGTGCCAGTACGCGAACCAGAGTCTGAGAACTCCTCCGAGTACACCAAGGACGGACTTCTCGTCACACAGCTCTGCGGTCCGCAGTGTGAAGCCCAGATCTGCCAGACCTGCCTCACGCGA